>MUZC01001755.1:640269-666582 GCA_002072015.1 Radix auricularia | reverse complement strand
TGTGCAATGAAAATTCAGCTTTGGGATTGAGACCATAAAGTAATTTTGAGAAGTGGACATGATTGTATGTGAGTTCTATCTAGTTTAAGTGGACATGATTGTATGTGAGTTCTATCTACTTTAAGTAGACATGATTGTATGTGAGTTGTATCTAGTTTAAGTGGACATGATTGTATATGAGTTCTTTCTACTTTAAGTAGACATGATTGTATGTGAGTTCTATCTAGTTTAAGTGGACATGATTGTATGTGAGTTCTATTTAGTTTAAGTAGACATGATTGTATATGAGTTCTATCTACTTTAAGTAGACATGATTGTATGTGAGTCCTATCTAGTTTAAGTGGACATGATTGTATGTGAGTTCTATCTAGTTTAAGTGGACATGATTGTATATGAGTTCTATCTACTTGGATGCAGAATTATTTAATTATTGGAATAAGAAGTTAACATTAGACAAGTTAAACTAGACAAGCTGTGTTAAACTAGGTAAGTTGTGTTAAAATAGACAAGTTGTGTTAAACTAGACAAGCTGTGTTAAACTAGGTAAGTTGTGTTAAACCTCACTGTGGATCAAACATTCATTAAGTTCATAAAGTTGTTATTAAAACAAACAAAAAATCTGAAGTTTTACCTCATGAGTTTCATGTCCAGAGGCTGGAAGGTGAGGGGAGGGTGGATGTTGTGTTGGTGGACATAGGTGATGTGGTGAGCTAATCTGTTGAAAGAAATGTTGAGATGTTAAATATAAGATCATTGTTAGAGACATGAGAGACAATCAGGTGAAGTTTTAAAAAAACTTTTAATTTATTTTCACAAACATTCATCAAATTTCATCATTTTAAAAAAATCTTTAATGTGACACAATGAATATTGTAGGACTATGCAAGAATTCTCAAAGTATTTAATAACCAACAGTCAACTGTTTTATCCAACACCTTTCCATGTGTCTTTCCATGTGTCTTTTCATGACACAAAAATTTCTTATTTTAAAACAAAGTGTGATTATATATTACTGTATCAAATGTCATGGTGACCATACTTTCATAACTGCAACATTTAATACATTTACCCTCAGAATTTTCTTGAAGAAGGGGCCATTAAAAGTTTGTCAGTCTATTAATAACTGACCGATAAAAATTTTCCCCAAAACTATTCAAAACTGTTTCCTCAGAAAAATCTCACATTTTAGACACATGATTGGCTGATTAATCTCTCGATAAGAAAAATAGATGAATAACTTTAATTTCCAGTCATACTGACTTCAATTTTTAGAATAAGAATGGTTATTTTACATATCATTAAGATCGTCTTGAGTTAAATACCTGCAGTTTGGTACTATTATTGTCATAATAAAGTATAGCAAAATCACATCTTCCAAAAAAATCTTTAAAACCACGAAAAATCTTCGGGAATTGAGCGATAACACCAATGCAGGCAATGGCAGCATTTGCATAAGTTGAATACATCATCCATAACACATTGCGGAGTTTTTACTTTCTGTGATTTTGTTTCTAGAGAGAGTACTATCACGGCGCGCATTACCACCCTTTGGGACTTTAGGAGTTAACGTAGACGTGAAAGAAATTCAGAATATGTACCTGAGATCATTGTCCCGCTCTGGTTTGTCCTGTATCAACCAAAGTAGGTCAAACCTGGAGAGTAAAGCTGCAGGTAGCTGAATATTTTGTTCGACTGTCTTCCTGGGGTTGTAACGGCCATAGGCTGGATTAGCGGCAGCCAGGATGGATACACGAGCGTTTAGACTCGTCATAATGCCAGCCTGGAAATACATAAACAAACCTCTTCAAGACAGGTTCAAAAAGTTTAATTTTTTTCCAAACAATAGTTAATATAACCCACAATTTTAATAAATGGAAAATCATAAAATTAAGATTACATACAAATTATTTCATATCTTTCAGAGACCCCTAGTTACAACACCTTGAATTAGAAAGTACCATTACGTAACAAAGTGTCTAATTTTTGTTCATGAGAAAAGTTTGTAATACCTTGGCAATGGAGATGGTCTGCTGTTCCATAACTTCATGAATGGCTGTCCTATCGGCATCCATCATTTTGTCAAACTCGTCAATACAACACACGCCCTCATCAGCCAACACCAAGGCTCCGCCTTCAAGCATCATCTCTCCTGTGATTGGATCTTTCATGACTGAAGCTGTCAAACCGACACCGGATGAGCCCCGCCCTGTTGTGTACTGGCCTAGATGAGAAGATATCACACGGTTACTAGGGATGATCTAAATCTGGTGAAATTTCCAAGACAGGATTTTCTCTACAACTTCTTCAATTTCAGAGTTCACGCTTCCTGACTGCATCCATGAAATAAAAATTGACAACTTACTACGGTGAGCCAATCGGTCAATGTAAGAAAGCAGCTGAGATTTAGCCACACCTGGATCACCCATCAGACAGATGTTGATGTTACCTGAGATAAGATTTAAACAAAAATCATTTCCAAACTGTAAATGTGATATTGATGAAATATTGCATGAATGTTGTCATTCATTTTTTAAAGTCCCATAACCTCTTTTTTTCGAGGTCGTAGGGGATTCTAATGTTTCCATTAGAACATTCTCGGGCTTGATAGGCACTGGCGGCGCCTATCCCTCTCCAGGTCAGTGGAGGACTTTCTTAGCGTTAGTTATTTCTCTTCATTTTTTATAGTGGCTTTTCGTGGGCTTGAACCCACGCCCCTCAGTTCTGTGGCGAACGCACTATTGACTTCGCTACCCAGCCAGTATTTCAATTATAATTTCATATTAGGTCATGACATTGTTTCAATAAGAATCTATTCAGTAAATAAAATTATAATTACATAATAATAATAAATATATAATTTATATAGCGCTGTATCTGGTAACGAACTGGGCTCACAGCGCTTTACGTGTAGGTAGTCACATAACATACATACAAATAATAAATTAGCATTCATACCATAACAACCACAGTAATTACAGTGCATAAAACAAAAGCTACGTTAATCATGAAATGGTGTTTCATTAATTTAAAAATAAAAAATGTTAATTTGTGACTTAATACTGCCTTTAAGAATTGCTTTTATTTATCAATGCCATGTGCACGTTGAGCTATAATTTTATAATATGTCAGTTATTTTAAATGTTTATGTGGATCCTTTAATTCTAGCATTTTACTTTTGACAGTCTTCATTTACTTATAACAGAATGACAAGAGTTTATGATTTGTTATTAGGATTGAAATATGTGTTTAAACAAATCACTGGTTTTATCCCAACATCATTTAGCCAGTATAGCTCTTGTTAATTTTTATTGCAGGTATTATATAGCAAAAAAAAAATCAGAATAATTTAAAGTTTATTTCACTTGTACAACCTAACAGATGTGTTACCACTTACTAATATAACCCAACAGATGTGTTACCACCTGTATAACCCAACAGATGTGTTACCACTTACTAATATAACCCAACAGATGTGTTACCACCTGTATAACCCAACAGATGTGTTACCACTTGTATAACCCAACAGATGTGTTACCACTTACTAATATAACCCAACAGATGTGTTACCACCTGTATAACCCAACAGATGTGTTACCACCTGTATAACCCAACAGATGTGTTACCACTTACTAATATAACCCAACAGATGTGTTACCACTTACTAATATAACCCAACAGATGTGTTACCACTTACTAATACAACCCATCAGATGTGTTACCACTTACTAATATAACCCAACAGATGTGTTACCACTTACTAATATAACCCAACAGATGTATTACCTCTAACTTGTAGATAGAAACAGATGTATTACCTCTAACTTGTAGATAGAAACAGATGTATTACCTCTAACTTGTAGATAGAAACATATGTATTACCTCTAACTTGTAGATAGAAACAGATGTATTACCTCTAATTTGTAGATAGAAACAGATGTATTACCTCTAACTTGTAGATAGAAACAGATGTATTACCTCTGATCTTCATTCCCTTAGGTGACTTGTCTACCCCTCCAACCAATAACAACAGCAGGGCTTTTTTCACATCTGCATGGCCGTAAATCTCTGGGGCAATGCTAGTGGCCAGTTTATCATAGAAGTCGTCCTCTGAAACAGAACGAACAAATTATATTATGACAATTGTAACTACCAAAGAAGAAAAACAAATTTGTATTCATATGACTCATTGTAATGATGGAGGTCAGTGGCGTAGCGAGGGGCTTGGCCTCTTTAACGTTTAATGCCCCAGAAGGTTTTCACAAAACTTCTGTCTAAATCCCGTAAGGAATCCCCGTATTGCCATCAACTGGTTATGAAATTTTTAAAATTACATAAATTGTATTTATGTTAGAGTCATAATGACTTAATTTTTTAAAAATAAGAATAGATATTTTACATAACCAAAAGACGTCTTGACTTGAAAAATATTTTTACCTGTAGTTTAGAATTATTATTTTTAAAATAAAGTATAGCAAAATCGCAACTTAAAAACAAAACAAAACAAAAAACTTTGCGAATCGAGCGATAACACTAGTGAGGGAAATGGCACCATTGCCAGAAGTCAAATATATCATCTATCACACACTGAAGAGTATTTACTTTTTGTGATTTTATTTCTAAAGAGAGTACTATTGAGGCGCGCTTTACAACGCTTTGGCGGTAGCGGACAAACACGCATTACAACGCTTTTGGGCATTAAACAGATGGTGTAATATTTATGACTTGGACCCCCTCTCCTAGCTATGCCATTGATGGAAACATGCATTTCCACTATTTGGCAATAATAATAAAGTTTTGCAGACTGTGAGTAGTGGCTGCTGGGCATGAGTTAGAAATTTGTCTCTTTCTTGTGGTGACTAAAGAAATCCTACAGGACAATGTACCCTATAGGCTGTGTAGCTGTCAGGCTGATGTGTGCAGCAGGTTTAGAAATACAGCGCAGCAAATTTTGGAAAATATTGCACAAAAAACTAATGCTGTGCAACTTTGCACGAAAGTCTTTTTACTTTGCACACGACCAAAGAACCTTAGAGGGAACATCTTTTACCTGCAACAAGTTTTAGCTCCTCTGATGTCAGTTCTTGACAATCATTGAGATCATCTTCTGTTTTGTTCATTTGTACTATTCTCTATGGACAACAACAAAAGTAAAATGTCAATCAGACGTATATTCTGCTTATTCTTTCTTTAAAAAAACATTGTAGAATATAAGCAACATAAATGTGAAAACATTGATAACAAAGCAACAAAATTATTTATTGAAGAGAAAATTAAGCTTACATGTGCCTCAAGGAAAGTCTCTGACAGCAAACCTTGGGCAATCTGTTGAAATCCTGATCGCATCAGTGGTAGAAAGATCTCAGAGGATTTAAGGTGACTAACAGATTTTGAAAATATTGCTCAGTACACACAACAACAAAAACAATAACAAAAAAAGCGATTCACATTTTCATGCTCATAAACAGACAAACTAATTGACAGGAGCATCTCGTAATTAATTAATAGTGAAATAATTAATAATCAAAGTTGAACAACAAATGAAGGATACACCAGTGGCGCAGATGTGGTCTCCAGGCTGGCACTGCCTGGTGGTCTCACCCCTGCAGTAAATAGTCATCGATCTTGGAATGTTTCCAACTGGCACCTGGTCGCTCTGAAAAGACGAGACATAAAAATTAGGTCATGAACTTGTAATACAAATAAGAATTGAGATAAGATTTAACCTTACTTCTAATATCTTCAAAGTACTCTAAATTTCCTTTGTAATCCACTAAGTGCAATAATGGACTTACATGTTCTTGAACTTTAACCTCTTGGAACTTAACAAATTTAGAGCCTCTTGTTTGTAAGTAAAGTCTGCCTCCTGATCTGTTTGTAGTACACGCCTGACTTGGGCACATCAAGAGAGGCATGAAAGACGTGCTGCCGATCTGTTCAGTGTCAAAAAGAAATCATGACATTAAGTTGAACATTGATTTTGAGAATTACCATATTTATTGGCGTATAACATGCACAGGCATATAACATCCACCTTCATTTTAACAGGGAAATTTCAGGAAATAAATTCAACATTATATCAGCGTATAACACGCATACATCAATTTCCCCAAATTTTTAGGGGAAATTAGTGCGTGTTATACGCTGATAAATACGGTACATTAACTCTTAAAGTCGCAAAGCGTCGTAATGCGTCTCTTCCCGCTATCCCTAAAGCGTCGTAATGCGTCCCTAGATACAAATCTCGTTAGAAATGAGATCTCGGAAAGTAAAAACTCTTCAATGCTTGAAAAACTATGTATTTGACTTCCGGCAATGGCGGCCGATGCCGGCACTAGTGTTATCGCTCGATTCGAGATGTTTTTCGGTAGTTTTAACGTTTTTTTTTTCGAAGATACGTTTTGGTTATACTTTATTACTAAAATAATAGTTCTAAACTACAGGTAAATATTGTTTCAAACTCAGTACGGTCTTTTGGATGCGTAAAATAGCCATTCTTAGCCTTAAAAATGAAGTCAGTATGACAATAATATTATAAATGGATTTTACGCAAATTTTTTAATTTCATAACCGGTTGATCGTAATACGGGAAATCCTTACAGGACTGAGGCGGATGTTTTCCAAAAACCTTATAGCACTTTAAGAGTTAATCTGCTGTCATCCAGACAATCCAACAACAAAAACTCACCGGTTGATAAGTCTCATTGCCACAGGTGTCGCAGGTGTATGTTGCCACAGCCATCATTGGCTTGACCTCTGTAGTTCTGGTAACGATTCCTTTAACACACACCAACTTCCCAATGTTTGCTGCTTTGATTTCACGAATTGATGAGAACTTTTGGTGAGATGGAGCTTTGAAGTAGATTTCACTAGAATGGAAACATTATTCTAGATTTTAAAAGTGTTTTCTTTTTAAATCTCAGTTAAGGGTAAACTGAAAATTTCCCTGGTGTTTTACAAATTTTTTTTTAGAGACTTAATACAGAAAACATACCAGATGAATACTAAATATTAAAATTATAATTCATATATATACAGTCGAAACAGCTTAGTCGACGGCATTGGGGTATGAAAAATGGCATCGACATAACCGAGGATCGAGTTAAAGCGAAAACCAATATGGCGGCAAAACATTAGCATGCACTTGAAATTTCTTTATGTACGTGTTGTGCGTTAATTAGTGATGGGACGATTAATCAGAATCGTATCGGAATATCGGGACCCTATTTCTTCACTCTTTCTTAAGGTTGTTAAGACCGTTCGTTTTTAAAGACCGTTTAAGTTTAAATATAACGCCGTTTTGCGGTGATTCCCAGATTGAGCGATACTGTGCTTTAGAAGCCACTTGCTTGATTTTCCTTACAAGCTACACAAATAAGTAACCTACAGATCCCCTCATTGTCCCCGAACCATTCTCTTCCTAATGATCTTCTTTGGGTCCGTCCCCTCAGCTTACAATGGACTCAGAATGGTCTATTGTGACCTATATATGACTCATGGCGAAGCGAAGTCACAAAAACGTACACAAATAAATTAGGTACTCCTTTTGAACCTTCAACTTTGACATATTTAAATTAATTCTAACCAATAGTTAAATGGCTTTTGCACACGGCCACTTCTTATGAATGAAACAATGAGAACAAAGCAGTAGTACAGTACATGTAATACATGTAGTCAAAATGTTGAAGGATGAATGGTTGCCAATGACAACAAGTCTGCACACGGTACATTTATTATTCCATACGATCCCCTCAGCTTACAATGGACTTAGAATTCTTTCGGTAACTTGATGCTAATAGGACTAACCAACAACAATGGTGTGGGAGATTGAGAGTGGGGGTGGGTAAACTGTCTGTAGTCTGTTATATTATATATAAAATTATATATTTTAAAATCTGGGGAGCCTTGTTTACAGTAAGCAGCCTATGATTTTGGTATCGTTCCATCACTAGCATTCATAAATGATAATATTCATGCACATGTTTTTGGAGGTTTTTTTAACACAACAGCATTGCCGTTATTTGTTTGATGAAGCTATCAGCATGCTATAAAATTGTACATACATGTTTGCTAACAACAAAAGGTATATGTGCACCAACTGATGGCAGAAATTTACAAATTTAAAATAAAAACCAACGTGGATTATCGATAAAAACTTTTATTATTCTCCAACACATCTCTGAAATGTATCGTATATATGCAGTTACTTTGGTATAAAATAACTAAGAATTTCAAAAGCAGGCGATTGCCATATTTAATAGTACCAGATGCAACACAGCGCTGAGAGCAAAACGCAAGTGGGCTGTGACGTCACCAGCAGACCCTGGTGAGGCAGAAACTTGGTCCCTTCCCTCCCTTGGTTATAAAAAAATCATAGCTAACATTTTCAAAAGCTGGCGATTGGTCATGGGGATCGAGATAACCAATGTTAAGTAAAAAATTTGACACTTTTTTTGTGCTCGTGTAATGAGGTTTCGGCGACTTAAAAAAAAAAAAAGACGAGAAAATGCTAAGACAAAGAGAGAATTTGGCGGTTCCAATAAAAAAACGTCGACATAATAAGGTGGTGGAGCTAACCGAGCTCGAGGTAAGTGGATTTGACTGTATATTTTTTTGAATTGTATAAAATTTTTATATATACTTATAAATCAAATTTTTTGCAGCTAGATTTATGATTTTTTTTAAAAAAATTTAAAGACCCTCAAAATATTGATGTTAAAAATATTTAAGTACTTTTGATAATACTTGATATAAAAGACAAAAAACTAAAACATATGGCGAAAGGTCATTCTCTTTTTGTGCAGCCAAACAATGGAATTTTCTTCCATTACACATCCGTAGTATTTCAACTGCTAAGTCCTTCAAGACTGCACTTAAGACACATATTTTCTAAATTTATTTTAAAAAATTAATGAAACAACATTTCTTTAAATGATTAACGTAGCTGATGTATAACGTATTGTCATTTATGGGGAGGTGCGGGTCAAAATTCGGCAAAAAATTACATTTTTAAGGATATCTAGTTTTGTATTTATTTGGTTTCTAAAGCCATTTTTTTAAATATAAATCATATTAAAAATGTTATGATAATATATAAGAACATATTTTAAAATGTTATTTTATTAACCCTATAAGGGGGTGTAAAGTCGTATTTTGATACTAAATACAGTATTTTTACGGTCTCCATTTAAGTACTTGAAATCATCCAATCCTATCGAATGTGGTATCAATGGAAAGCTGGATTTCTCTAGATTTAGAGGAGTATAAATTCCCGACCAATCAAAAATTACCCCATCTTGCATTTATTGATTCGCGTTCAAAAAATGACACTTTCTTGACCTACTTAAGGGGGTTTCCGCATTTGGTATGCATAACCCTTGACCTTTCAATAAACCAAGGAAACTTTAGACTACTTTCGTTTCTACGTTAACAATATCATATTCCACAAACAATAGCAACAAAGATCGTTATTTATTTTGTAGAAAAAAATGTTCAGATAAACTATTTTCATATAATAAAATTCAGAGTTTTGTGCTATAGCACAAAGTCTAAAGCAACTTAGTACTATTAGCGTCCATTCCAATAGTAATAATATGAACATATAACGTTCATGCAATAAAAGCAAAATTAATAGCTACTGTGCTTAATGTTCCCCAAACAATTTTTAAAATATTCAATGAGTTAGCGTATTTTTGTTACTAGAACTAGTAATAGCAATAATAGTAATAGTATTAGTATTTACAAGAGATAATAAGACTAAGACAAGATATACATTGGACAGAATTAATAATCAATAAATAAAACTAGACCTAGACTGCTATTTAACTTTAACCCGTGCTCTTGTTAGGATACATTTGTAGATAGTACATAAAAGATAACCCTGACAAAAAAAGAAGTTTATTTCTCTCCAACACAGGCCCAAGCCGAAGCACTTTCAATTTGAAAGCTATTTATTGTGAATTCAATTCAATTTTATTGAAGTCAAAGTGTAAAAATCTTAGTATTTCAAGTGTTAAAAAATAACTTAAAGATCTACATTTATGTGTGCAATGAAAATTCAGCTTTGGGATTGAGACCATAAAGTAATTTTGAGCTAAAAATGAAATAACTCCATGAAGCAGCAAAAATTACAGGCGGAGAGTAAAAGTAAAATAGTTTGAAGGGACACTAAGGAAAAGATTAGGGGAGCTAGAAAGTAATGTGTAAGATTGAGCTTAAGCTACTAGATCATTTTATGTACAGTTATTATACAAAATAAAATTTTAATTTAATATTTTCTAGAAATTTTGTCGTTTTTTCAGTTTTCTCGCTTTTGATGTTTTTGATCACTTAAACCCTTATAACTTTTTAATTAATTGCGCAAATTACTCCATATTGTTTCTATGTGATCTTTAGACACAAATAAAGATTTGAATAACCTAACTTTTTGATAACTGCCTTACAAAGGAAAATACAGATAAAAATATATCCCATAAACCATAATTTTGCCCTAAAAAATGGAGACCATTTTTGTGAATATTTTTATTTTCTAAACTAGAGCATCTATAGAAAAGGTTTTTTTATTCAAAGTTTTATAACATGATAACATATCTATATTTTAAATTTGAAAGCAATAACTATTAATTTAAAAAAGCCTTAGCATTTTGAAATTTACCCTAAAAAAACAAAATGGCGGATGTTTATTTCAGTTTCCTTGGAAACCAACAAGTTTTTTGAAGAAAAAAAAAGAAGAGTGTATTTTATATCTATTGTTATACCCTTTAAGAATATTTTATTTAAAATCACTCAGAATGTTATATACAAATTTCAGAATTTTGACCCACACCTCCCTTATGTAGTTAGTATGATATGAATGTTTCTTTAGTTAATATATGTATTGTGATCTCCATGTAAAGCGCTGTGAGCCCGGCTCCTAGCTGGGATACAGCGCTATATAAATTATCATTTTATTATTTATAATTATTATTACTCACTGTAACACTCTTAAAGCCCAATATATTACACAAAAGAGGACACGTTTCTGTTTATTTTAATTACACACAATCTACAACATGTAAAAATAGAGCAACTTGTTCAAAAATGAATCAATCAATTTTAAACAACAAAAAAAGAGCAAGGTTACTTTATTATTAAAATGAAAAAATTTTTGGGTTCCCCTTATTAAATCTACGATTATTACCTGTACTTTTGTCTATTAAATTATTAGTTTTAAATAAACTTCTATCCAGTAAAATGCCAAAGTTGAAACCCAAAGTGAAGAACGATGACTACACAGGCCTATTTTCAATAATTATGAAATAAACTTTAGATTACTAAATTCTGAAATAATATTTCCCTGACAATCTCAATTGAGATGACATGTATCCCATTCATTCTGATATGAAGTTAAAGAAACATTTCTTCTTATATCTGGCTCTAGAAATATCTGGGTCCTAAAAATACCCAGCCTAAATCAATCTACTTACAATCGACGAATCAGCTCGGGTGGATATCTTGTTTTAGGATCCCTGGTAGCTTCAGAATCAGCCGGATGATTTCTTTGCTCCATTAAGATTCTGTGCTCAATGTAAACGTCCAAGGCATCTTTGTTATGTACCTGTCATGGAAATTCAAAGAGTTAGGATAAATGAAACATATTTTTAACAATATGTTTTAAAGAATCAGTAAAAAGTGAAAGTGTTACAACACAGAAAACCTATGAGTAAATAGTTTTGTTACATACGCCATGTGTGTACATATATACACTTGCTGCTCATGTGTAAACAAAATGAAGAAATATTGCGTGACAAACCTCTTTGGTTTTGTATTCAGGTAAAAGTTCTTGAACAGCTTCACCAAAGATGTGCACGAAGCGCCGAGCATTTTCCAGTATTGATTCACCCAGGTCTGGATCAAAGTCTGCGACATCATCAACATCTATTGTGATTGCGACTTGTTCTCTGTGCGCAACTTTAGTCTGGAATTTGTTAGTTCAAATTTTATTTGATATGAGTTAAAGTTTGCTATTATCTTTCTGGCATATTTAAAACTTCAAGGAAGTTTAATTTCCTACACTTGAATTAAAATTTGAATCAGATCATAATTAAAACACCTTGCCTATAGTTAGGGCGCTGATGCTTAAGTATTTTCTATACTATAATCATCTACTAGTATAGACAACACTTAAAATAATAGATACAAAATAATAAAAATGTTATTATTCATTATCTACTTTATTTTAGGATATTTTAGAAAGGATAGTTATTATTGGTAAAATTCCAACCCACTCAATTATAATGCAGCACTAAGGGTTAGACATTACCAGGGTGGGCTAATTTTTGCAAATGTTTATCAACAATGTTTGCTTATGTCAATGTTAAACTATTATACCCGCCATGTGTGTCACTAATGCACATGACCTAGGGAAAAAGTAGTGTACTTTAGGGGGTGGAGGGAATGGGCGTTCTCAAATTTCTGTGTTATTAGCAACGCTGTTACGTTGAAAGAGCAGCCAGAATGCCAAGAATAAAAGAATGGGGGGAGGGTATGGAGTTTTTCAAATGTGCGGGAATTTTAGGGAAGTTGTGATTTAGAAAACCAGCAAAAAATGGGAAGAAATAAAAAGGGGTGGGGGAGAGATTCTCAAATTTGCAGTTGTTTTTTTTCTAATTCGATAAAAAATTAAGGAAAAAAAGGAACTCAAAAGTTTCTGCGTCTGAATCACTACAACTAAACCAAACCCTAACCCTTAATTCCCAATTAAGTATTCTATAACTAAGCCAAACCTTAAATTCACAAATAAAAATTCTAAAACTTAACCAAAATCTAACACCTTCCATTTTGGAAAATTTACAATGCACACAAATTTTACAAAAAAATCAACACAATTTTCTACCATGGCGCTAGTGGTCAAATGAACGCTGTTGTATGGCAAATCTTTCACTGGCAATTTCACAGTACCCCTATCAAAACCCCTTAACCCCTCCTTTCTTCTATTTTTAAAATTTATATGTTTCCTTACTTAATTATCTAAATGTTTAATGCCCGGTAATAAGCGATAGAACTCTCTTATAAAATGAAATCACAGAAAGTAAAAACTCTTCAGTGTGTTAAAGAAGACATGTTTGACTTCTGTCAATGGCAGCCATTTCCCTGGTTAGTGTTATCGCTCGTTACGTGAAGTTTTTACTGGGTTTTTCTTTTTTGGAGATGTGATTGTGCAAAACTTTATTATAAAAATAATAGTACTTAACGGTAGGTAAACATAGTTTTAAACTCAAGATGGTCTTTTGGTACGAAATAACCATTCGTATTTTTTTTAAATGAAGTCAGTATGACAATAATAATACATAATAATAATTACATTTTAAATTTTTAAAATTTCATAACCAGTTGATTGCAATAGGGGAAGTCAATAAATTATATTGGGGAGGTCAACCTAAGTATTACCTGTAGTTGAGAGTATCAGCGCAAGAACACAAACCCATAAATCTATAATTAATTGTAGGGTCTGGGGTGGTAAGGGGAGACAGCTGTGGATTCCCAAAAATACCTGGAGGGCAGGTAACTTGGTGACAACACAGCGGCGTCAAAACGGCAGACAACACTAGCATCTGCCACCATCTTGTCCGGTACAACAATAAACAGACAGGTCAAGCATCCCTCAAATGGCTATTATTTTTACTCACCAGTTGATCAGCATAAACAAATTTTTTATTCCCATCATCATCATCCTTGTAGTATTCTTTTAAGAATGTTGTGATTTTACCTATAAGAGACAAAGACATATTTCAGATAAATTTTTTTTATCTAGAGTGAGAAAGGTAATAATTGTAATTGATATTTTAATATTGTATTTAAATTACTTAGGCAGGACAAGATGAGATAATGAGCCCATGCACCTTTTAAGTCAGGAGTCTCCAAACTACAGCCAGATGCAGCCGCGAGACCCTCTCATCCGGCCCCTGGAGACCTTTTAATCTCCAAAAGAAGAACTATTTTTACCTGTAAATTACCACAAAACTTAGTAGTTGGGGGATAGTAGTTGGCCCTCAAACTGCTTAGACAAAAAAGTTTGGAGACCCCTGCTCTAACTAATTGAAATCGTGTTTATGATTTGCATAATTAATTATATTAATATAATATTATTTGATAGTATAATGTAGGCATAAGCTTTTGAATAATCCAAATCCACAACTAACTGTCCAAAAAATACAAGAACAAGAAAAAAACTATACAAAAGTAAAGAGCAATATTATTGAATAGTTAGCAGCAATATCTTGTAATAAATATTATATAAATGATTACATGATTATACTTTTATAGTATATAGTTAAATATAGTAAAAGAAAGTCTTACATTCATATAGTAAGTATTAGTAAGTAATTAGTAATAATATTAGTAATATTCATTTTTATGAATATAAGAATATGGACTATGACGTCATATTAAATATTTGGCTAAAGCGAAGTATGTCAACCGTGACGTCACGACGCTACCGGTTGCTGGAGAAGAAACTTTTATAAATTCTAAAAGGATTATAAAAAATGGAAGGTTTTCGGGTGTGGGTTAGGTATAGCTTTAGAATTTTCAGAAACAAAGTGGTTATCCGCAGAATTCTGGGGATATCGCTATACATTATCCGCAGTATTCTAAATGAATCTCCTGAGTCGTGATATAGAAATCTCGGTCACATGACTGCTATTCGGACCCGCTAGGCTTAGTATACGATAATTTTATAAAGTTTACTTTATAAATTTTAAAAGACATTTGGCGTACGAGTCTTCCTGGTCTCATCGTTAGTGCGATGGATTGCTGGTAATTATGTCCGAGGTTCGGGTTTCGGTTGAGGAATTTATTTTTTTGTTTGTTTTTTTTTTATTTGTTCAATGATTTAATTTTTAATATTTTGTTCATGATTTAGGTTTTAGGGTGTGGGTTAGGTTTAGTGATAGGTTTTAGGGTGTGGGTTAGGTTTAGTGATAGGTTTTAGGGTGTGGGTTAGGTTTAGTGATAGGTTTTTAGGGTGTGGGTTAGGTTTAGTGATATGTTTTAGGGTGTGGGTTAGGTTTAGTGATAGGTTTTAGGGAGTAGATTAGGTTTAGTGATAGGTTTTAGGGTGTGAGTTAGGTTTAGTGATAGGTTTTAAGGAGTAGATTAGGTTTCATGATAGGTTTTAGGGTGTGGGTTAGGTTTAGCGATGAAATTAACAACATTTTAACAAAATGAAAGCAATCGACATGAAAAACAATAAGGCTGGCACTGAAACTTGAGAAAATTTCACTGAATTCTCCCTTCCACATCGAACTATTAATAGAATTCTGGGGATAACGTTCCACAGAATTCTGGGGATAACGCCTCCCTTTCAGAAAATTAAATGTTTTAGGGTTTGGGTTAGGTATTATAGTTTATAGCTATAGAATTTTAATTTTAAAGTAAAGCCTTTTAAAGGAAGTGCTATAACAACAAAGAAGGCTGCCATGACCGTGACGTCACGGTCGACATACTTCGCTTTAACCAAATATTTTTACAGTGCTAATCACCACACGATTTTTCAACTGCTATAGACTGTCATACATCGTTCCTCAGCGTTCCACATCCATCCAGTGAGTGACTTGGACTATTAACTATTATATTATTTATTAGCGTAGGAATTTCACACTTTTAGCCTGAATATAAAATATAATGAAATGGGCTCAAATTTTAGCCGCGGTGTACCTAGTCCTAGGCATAAGCCAAAGGTTTAGCTAAGTATACCGCGGTGGTTAAGGCTAACGCGTACTAAAGACTTTGGTTTAGCTGGGTGTACCACCGCGGTGTACGTAGTCACTTCGTTTAATTAACACTAATGACTAATAAGACTAATACTATACTTAAGTCTTACATAACTTAATATTAATAGTTTTCAATTTATTATATTATATCAGCTTTGTATTAGTATTATTATTATTAATATAACTACATTGTTAAGTAAGTTATGGCTGTTGTTACTCTTCGTTAGTATTAGTAGTGTTAGATGATCGTGATAATTTAAATGATTGAATTGTTGATTGAAATCTAATCAATGATTAGTAAGTACTAAGAAGACTAAGAAGTCTTAGAACTATTAAATTAGAACTAAGAAGTAGATTAGCTTGTTATTGTTAGTTTAGTTAGTAGTTACTTTTTTAAACTATAATCATGGAATTATATTAATTTGTAATAAGCAAACCAAGCTTTAAAAACGTACCCTTTTCAGCAACATAATCCCTAGGGGCCATTTTAAATAATCTCTCTTTATTTAAAAACAATAAAAATTTTAAGACTTGACACAATAATGACCATAAACAATATACTATGCCACAAAAACGCGCCAAATGATGTCACGTGATTCAACAATATCCGGGATAACTTTAAGTAGTGTTAGCATTCCTGTGTGCTTTCCCTTTAAATCAGTGGTTCCCAAAGTGGCCCGTATGGACCCCCAGGGGTCCGCGGCACCTTTCAGGGGGTCCGTGGAAAATTAAAATTGATTTGGGGGTCCTTGAACACCGTCAGGGGGTCCGCGCAAGGTTTAATCATTAAACCTTGAAAAACTAGAGGATAGAAGAACCAAGAGTAAATTAGTAATTATACATAAGGCAATTAATTCTAATTTAGAAATACAACACAAAGATAACTTAATACAAACCTCAGATAGACATAAAGATAAAAACACTTTTCTTATTCCATATGCAAGAACAAACACATACAAGTTTTCTTTCTTTCCGTCCGGTATTCGGGCGTGGAATGGGTTGCCTGAAGAAACTAGAAAAGCCAACACTTTATCATCATTTAAAACTCTAGTAAAAATACAGGACTAAACACAAACCATAGAAATACGTAGGACGCAATAATCTTCTGTACAGAAGGAGTGTCTGCAACATATAAGATAAGATAAGATAAAATAATGAAACTTTGATTACTTTTTATTATTATGGACATAATTAAAATAAATATCAATAAATAAAAATAGCATTTTTTTCAAGTAATCAAATACTATCTTAGGTGCTATCAAGTCATGAAGAACCATTTTGTTTTACCTAGAAAAGGTAGTAGATTTTAGGTAATTTCCACAGCTATAACCAAGCAAATTACTTGGTTTATTCAAAGGTCTAGCTTGATGCTTAAGACATGTGGAAATCCAATAAGTCGGTCAGAGATATACACGTTTTTTTCGATGTGTCTGGAAGTTATATTTATCTAAATTGTATCCTGTCATCAAATATTATTATTTACAATAGCGCTTTACAGTAGTATTCCATTTAAAACGTTAATAATTATTTACAGTGGTTTGTTACAAACATCAGACAGTGGGGCCGGAATGGGTGTTTTTTTTTAGTCCAGATATTCTATATCAATGATATGAAAAAAATTCAGGGGGCCCTTCAAGAAGGCGTGGCCCTAAGCCCTAAGCTATAGCTTGATTAGCAAATAGGTAAATCCAGCACTGAATAAGGCAAAGAAACAATGCCGACAAAACAGTGTCATTGAATATTTTATGTATGGCTAAATGTTTGAAAACATATGCGAAATGTGATTTTTTTTCTGAATTAAAAAGATTTTTTGAAGTTAAGGCAATACCCTACAATTTCTGGCATACTTAAAGCAACCTGTAACAAATGAATTTTCAGTACACTTTGTCATTCATCGACATAATTTATTCGCAAAAATAATAGTGACAGCTTGCATGGATCACAATCACTAGATTATGTCATTAGTGAAGTTAATAAAACTAAAAGGAATGTCTTGAATGAGAGATTCTTTACTCCACATTGTTTGGAGAATGAAGAAGACTAAAAATCGATTAATTATTGACACAGAAGTACTTTGAATATCAACAAATACGTATTTAAATCAATTTTATGCTCTCTCTGATTCAGTGTTGGAATTCCTGGACAACAAAGACAATGATTTGCGACACAATAAACTTTTTAAAAATTGACATATCCTTTATGAATGATTTATTTACCAACTTTAATCAAACTAATTTGAAAGTACAAGGTAACAAATTAAATTTGATCAAAACTGAAAGCGTAATTTTTTTTTTTTTTTTTTGCATTTGTTGAAAACCCTTTTCTGTACAAACAAAACTTAGAAATAGAGAATGTTTTCAATTTCCCAATCTTTCAAAATTGCAAAATAGAGATAAAGATTTTCTGGCTTTGTAGTAACTTAGTGTCAAACTTAACAGCTCTACATGCAGACCTGAACCAAAAATTTGAAGGTATTCCTGACTCTGAGCAGCTTATTGAAATTGGTGCTCGTGGGGATTTGAGGTTGCTTCTCAAAAACATTGAGTCGGACAAAAATACTCTCATAAAATCACATCACATTGATCAAAATTATTACTTATTTTCAATTTTATTTTAAACAAAATTATTATTTCATTAATTAATTCTTTACCCAAATGTTACTTTTTTTGTGTGTGTAATTTTTGCACTATGCATATAAGTAGTTTTTTCACCTGGGGGTCCGTGGGGAAACTTTTGACTAATAAAGGGGTCCGTGGGTCAAAAAAGTTTGGGAACCACTGCTTTAAATAGACTCTTAGATCTACCACTAAATAATACATTTTTTGTTCATTAAAAAAAAAACTTGAGTCATTTTTAATTATGGGTTGGATGATAATAATTTATGATGATGATACTCCTCTTCTCAAATAATAATGACTATGAATAATTAAATAAATTTACAATTTTTCCATGTCTCGAAAACATGAAACACAAAAATAGTTGTTCTTTGGCTTTATTAGTCTAAAAAATCATGTTAAGCCTGGTCCCTTTTTGGACTCAGGACGTGTTAGCGCATTTTCGTATTATGTATCAGTACTTATGCTAGATATCAGCATTATGTAGTTATCAGTAATTGTGTTTAGATTTTAGACATATTTTTATGAATTTTCTTGTGTAATGAATATACCTGAAAAAAAATTATTTAAAAGTCATTTCTTTACATTTTAAATTTTTTTATTTTCTCTTTAATCTAAGTACAAGTGGTTTGTGGTCACTGAAATAGGACTCATAAATGAAACATTCTAAATTGTAATCAGCTAATTGCCCAAATACTCCATCAATTGTTGTTTGATAGATCGTGGTTGCCAATCTTGTTGAAAGTAGTTGAATGTTGAAGCTTGTTTCGAAAAAGTTTTCAATTTCTGCCCCTGGGCCGCTAAGATCTTGATTGAAGTCACCACAAATGATGACGTAAAACTCTCTAAACTTTTACACATATTCTAATGACGTCAACAAACAAAAAAAACTAATTCTTTTGCACGCTTTCGCACCACTAACCAATAACTTTAACTCTTCAATGCTTGAAAAACGATGTATTCGACTTCCGGCAATGGCGGCCGTTGCCTGCGCCAGTGTTATCTCTCGATTCGCAATGTTTTTTGGTAGTTTTAACGGGTTTTTTTAACGGATCGAGTAACTGAGTGTTGATGCACAAATGGCAGATCAGGACATACAAAGAACATATATACATCATGGGTCTAGGACTTATGGTTGCTAAGATCTAGGGTGATGACAGACGGACGGACAAAACGGGTGCAATAGCGCATTCGACTTCTCGAAAATGCGCTAAAAATGTAGCTTCTAGTTTTATATCCAGTTATTTCCTTATTTATTGAATATTTATTCTTGACCAAAGGTCTTCAAAGGCTGGGGGTTTATGCATGGAAAGATATTTATTGGGAGAACATGATTGAGAAGAACAAAAGTAACTTTCTATTCTTGGTCTAATTGAAAATTACTAAGTATTTCGAAAAAATATGGTTTAAAAATCTATATAATCAAGATGTTTTCTTAGTTTCATTTAAAATTAGATCTCTTTATGGCAACCATAGCTTACAACTGAAGTATTCCTTAAAAAAAAAAAAAAACACTTTAAAATCCAGAAAGCTGCTTGTCAAGTTGAATAACCAGCAAAATTATTAAAATAACTTAGCCATGATCCGTTCCCAATCCTTGTAGTAATTTACAAGCCTCTCTAAATCAGGGTAAAGTGCCCATGATTAGAAATTATCTAACTCCCTTCTTTACGAAAGGTGATAAATCAGACCCTGGTATTTTCAGTCATTTATCACTTACTAGTATCACATGTATTAATTGCTCGAACAAATAATATATCACAAAATAGCTAACCACCTAGACAAATATAATTTTCTATGCCCACATCAACATGGCTTTTAAAAAAAAAATCATGTGAAACACAATTGTTGACCCTTCTCGTCCATGAGGGACATCCAACGATCATCTTCGGTGACTGCGCTTCCTCCAAAGGCTTAGGCCACCCACTAGAGACCTCCAGGCATCTCTATCCTGGGCCAGTTTCTTCAGGATCTTCCATTCATGGGCAATTCTCTTGATGTCTGCCTCCAATTCCCGGTGCCAAGTGTTTCTTGGACGGCCACTTTTCCGCTTACCCTGTGGGTTCCATTCCAAAGCTTGCCTTGTTGTATTAGAAGCAGGTTTTCTTAGTGTATTACCGATCCACCTCCACCGCTTCTGAAGAATCTCTTCCACAATGGGCTTCTGTTTTGTTTGCTGCCACAGTTCCCGGTGGCTGACTTTGTCCGGCCAGTGAATTCTGAGAATCCTGCTTAGACAATTGTTGATAAGGGACCGGACTCTGGTCAGGTTTACGGCCGTTGTTCTCCATGTCTCAGCTCCATATAGCAGCACAGGTTTCACCATAGCGTTAAAAATCCTTACTTTTAACTCGCTGCCTAAGTTGTTGGCGACCCAAACATTCTTAAGTTGTGGAAGGCTGCTCTTGCCTTTCCTATCCTTATCTTGACGTCAGCATCTGTACCACCTTGTTTATCTACCAAGTTGCCAAGGTAAACTAAACTTCCACCCCCTCAAGAGCTTCTCTTTCAAGCATGATGGGTGATATCCTGGTGGCCTTAACATTGAGAATTTTACTCTTCCCTTTGTGTATGTTGATATCTATGCTAGAAGAAGTGGCTGCGACAATGTTTGTTTTCTCCTGCATATGTTGTTGGGTATGTGTAAGAAGGGCAAGCTCATTAGCAAATTCGAGATCATCAAGTTAATCCCGCAATGTCCATTGGATGCCATTTCTTTTCTGCTGTTTAGATGTTTTCATCACCCAGCCAATAGCTAACAGAAACATGAATGGTGACAGCAAGTGACCTTATCTCACAACAGTCTTCACCAGTCACCTGCTGACCATGGACAACTCGGCAGTTTATCCCTTCATACATGTCTCTGATTATATCCGTAATATTCTGTGGCACTGCATAATGCCTCAGCAATTTCCACAGAGTTTTACTGTCCACACTGTCGAAGGCTTTTTCATAGTCAACAAAGTTGCCATAGAGCGGCGAGTTCCATTCTATTGACTACTCTAGAATAATGTCGCAAATCTGGTCAGTGCAGGATCTCTTGGTGCAAAAACCAGCTTGTTGGTCCCACAGCAGAGGGTCTATCTATCTATCTATCTATCTATCTATCTATCTATCTATCTATCTATCTATCTATCTATCTATCTATCTATCTATCTATCTATCTGTCTATCTGTCTGTCTGTCTGTCTGTCTGTCTGTCTGTCTGTCTCTGTCTCTCTCTCTGTCTCTCTGTATCTCCATCTTTCTGTCTGTCTGTCCATATATTTATCTATCTAATAATATATATAAATATATACGTTGTTTGTTCGTCCGTCGAGTGGACGGGGACCACTCTCGTCATCCGAGGTTGCTGGGACTGGTTTTGCCTATGTGTGCGCAGATGGCTGACGAGGCCGATTCTGGAACAGAAGGTTCGGGAACAGGAAGGACACGGGACGAGTGGGTTGTCTCCTGTTCGTTGACAGCACGGGCCTTTCGAGCTTGCCTCTTCTTATATCCAGCGGTTTGCCTCGCATGTCCTTGCATCTTCGTGGACTAATTGGCGCAAGGTGGACCGGTCCATTGCATCTATTTACCAAGTGTCTGGGTTGATGGCAAACGCGTTCAGTGAGGCTTTCAAGGAATCCTTGAAGCGTTTCTTTTGTCAACCTTGGGACCGCTGGCCATGTTGGAGCTCGCCATAGAAGAGTCTCTTTGGTTGTCTCTCGTCTGGCATTCGGGCTACGTGCCCTCCCCAGCAAAGCTGCGACTGCATCAGATGGGTGAAGATGCTGGGGAGACCTGCTTTGGTCAGTACTTCTGTGCCTGGAATTTTGTCCAGCCACTTTATGCCGAGTATCTGTCTGAGGCTAGTTGTATGCAAGTAGTTCAGCTTTTTAGCATGGCGTTGATACACAGTCCATGTTTCGCATGCATAAAGCAGAGGCGTCACTAGGGTTGGTGTCACCCGGGGCGGTAGCTCCTGGTGTCACCCCGTCATGATTTAACGCATAAAGCTCCTCCGAGTTTTCCAGTGCCAAATAACGGGAAGATATAGAATTTTACAGTCTGGTGTCACCCCCCAGATGGTGTCACTCGGGGCGGCCCGCCCCTACCGCACCCCCTAGCGACGCCACTGCCCAATATACTTTCACTTTGATCTGGTTGGTAATGCCTGTTCTGTTCCAGACATTCGGGTCAAACCTGCCAAAAGTGGAGCTGGCCCTTGCAATTCTGGCGTTCACTTCGTCATCGATGGTGACATTTTGAGACAGTGTGCTGTCTAGGTATGTGAAGTGTTTCACTGCGTTGAGTTTCTGGCCATTGACAGTGATGCTGGACTCAGTGTAAGACTTTACAGGCGTGGGTCGATAAAGGGCTTCAGTCTTCTTTGTGTTAGTTGTCAGACCAAAGTTTGCGCAGGCGCTGGAAAACAGTTAAACACTGCGTTTCATGTCATCCTATGAAGCAACACTGAGGGCACAATCGTCAGGAAACAGCAGGTCCCTGATTGTGTCTGTCATGACCTTGGTTTTTGCCTGGAGCCTCCGAAGGTTGAACAGTTTGCCATCTGTACGGAAGCTCAGCTTGACACCAGCATCCTCGTTTCTGAAGGCCTCTGTCAGCATGGCAGAAAACATGATGCTAAATAGCGTTTGTACCAGGACGCATCCCTGCTTGACACCGTTTGTGACTGGAAAAGGGTCAGATGACTCTCCTCTGTCCTTGACTCTGGCCTGCATGCCTGCATGCCTTCGTGGCATTGTTCTACCAAGGCAATGAATTTCTTTGGACAATCTACTTGGTCATGATCTGCCACAGACCCTCTCTGCCAACCGCGTCGAAAGCCTAGGTCAGGTCAATATAGGTGGAGAAAAGGTCGGAGTTCTGCTCCTGACATTTCTTTTGCAGCTGCCTGACAACAAATACCATGTCGATGGTTCCTCGCTCTCTTCGGAAACCACACTGATTTTCAGGCAGGAGTCCTTGGTCAAGATGGGCTGTGAAGCGGTTGAGCAGGATTCTGGCTAGGATCTTTCCTGCGATAGAAAGCAGTGATATGCCTCTGTGGTTGCATGGACGCATTTTTGAAATCCCACGGGATCCTCTGATGCTCCCATATCAAGAGAAATAGCTGGTGTAGCCTTTCAGTCAGGGCTGATCCCCCCTCCTTGTATGCCTCAGCTGGTATGGCATCAGAACCAGGTGCTTTGCCACTGGAAGGTAGATAGATTGCTTTTTGGGTCTCGAGCAAGGTTGTTGGGTCATCCAGTGCCTTGTTGGTCGGCACTTGGGTGAGACGATTGATGGCTTCGTTATTGATTGCCGAGGGGCCATTAAGAATGTTGTTGAAATTTTCAGCCCTACTCTCCAAGATCTTCCCTTTGTCCGAGGTGAGATTATTGCCGTCTTCGCTGAGAAGTGGATTTCGTAAAAGTTCTTATAGTCGAGCCTGCCTGCATAGCCTTGGACCTCATCAGCTTTTTTGCTGATCCAATCTTCCTGTATTTGATGGAGTTTATGTTGTACAGTTCTATGTATGTTGTTGAGTGCTTCTCTCCTTAAAGTGGACTTGGGGTTATTGAAGTACGCTTGGTGGAGGTGGTGTTTCACATACATTAGCTGCTTGATGACTACGCAATTCTCATCAAACCAGTTCTTCTGTTTCCTGGTCTGGGGCCCAGGGTCTCTGTAGCTGTGGTGTAAATCAGCTCTCTAAGTGACGCACAATCAGCCTCCACGTTCTGGTTATCCGGAGAGGTGGATTTCAAGCTCCCTTCCAGAGCATTCATGAAGGACTGCTTGCCACTGGTGGTCTTCAGCTTGGCAACATTTAGCCGTTGGGTGGCATTATTACCTTGCGGGCGCCGTTTAGGCTGAATACGAATGTTGAGCTTGGAGATGATGAGGAGGTGGTCTGTCCAGCATACAGTGCCGCACATGGACTTGGTCACTCTTATGGGGCTGCATCCATGACGTCCTATTACGGGTAGGGAGGCGGAAGATGGTGTTGGTGATTAGTAGTTCATGTTCAGCGCAGGTCTGTAGCAAAATAATACTATTGCTGTTACAGTGGCCTACCTCATGGTGTCCAAGAACTCCTTCCCAGGCAACGTTGTCGCCAAATCTTGCGCTGAAGTCACCTAGCAAATTGAGTTTGTCAGCCTTTGGAACGTCGGCAATGACAGTGTGAATTTCTTCGTAAAACTTTGCTTTGACTTCACCTAGGTTGGTCATGGTTGGGGCGTAGGCACTGATGATGGTGAGATGCTTCTTTCCAACCGTCAGTAGGATTTTCATGGACATCAGCCTGTCATTCACTCCCTTGGGTAGACCAGCCTGCTTTCCGACAAGGGTTGTCCTCACTTCAAAGACAACTCCTGCTCCACGCCGCTCCTCGCTGGCTCTGCCACTCCAGAAGAATGTGTAGCCGGAGGCTCTATGACAGAGCTCTCATTTGCCCCCATGCCTTGTCTCGCCCAGGGCTGCGACGTCGATGTTTTATATCTGGCGAGTTGCCAACCAGGTCTGTTCTCATCTGTGGTCTGTTTGCATCGTCTCTGTCCAGGAGGGTGCGCACATTCCATGCGCCCAGTTTGAGAGAAACTATCCTCATTTTCTTCTTTGTTTCTCGACCTCTGGTATAGGGTGAGCTGGCTAGGGAAGGCTGGAGCAGGCAATATTTAGGGCACCTTTTCTAGCCCCTTCCATTGAGGTGAGCAGTGCATTCCTGAAGAGGGCTGCTCAGTCACCCATGAAGCTGCCGGACTTCATCTCTGCTACATGCGGTGAAGAATGACCCAATGCCCTGGGCCGACTGTGTGCAGGGTTGCAGCTGAGGTGAGTTATGGGATGGATGACAGAAGTGACTTGCGCCATGACTTGGATTTAAGTGAGAAAGAGTTGCGCAGTTCGTCGATCTCACTCTCTCGCCCAAAACCATCATGATCCAGTGGCAGGACTAGTCGAGATGGAGAAGAGTGCAGTGGATGGCCATGATGTCCTGTGTATTTTGTAATGCCCTTAGCGTTCCACCACACTTCGCCGAGACTCGCATTCTTGATCGTTGACCATCTAGTGGTTCCTCCACTACATCCATCGAGTCCAGTCTTCACGTGCACAGGTAGACATACCTAGATCACCGAAGTCTTAATACCCGACGGCTACCCTCACCAGGTTTAGCCAGGCAGTCGAAGCTGTTGCCCGGGGTGTGGCCACTGCGCACGTCACAGTTTCTAGTAGCCACTGGTGAGAGCTGAGTGTCAAGTGGGGGCCACTGGTGGGCGAACTACCCCCTAGAGAGTACGACGTGTCCCCCCAGCGGAGCCATCCCATACACCCCCATATATAATACGGGAGTATGAGCTTAATTTAATTGTAAATAAATGTTATAGAGAAGGAAACATGTTTTTATCTGCATCCTTTATTACAGCTCAATAAGTTACACTGAACTCTGTACTAAGTGGCGATATTTGACGATTCACCTAAGTCGCGATTACATAAATATAAGATTACCAAAATTGGATTCGAATGACAGCGACTTAACTGGGTCACTCTGCATTTGTATCTGATCTGCAACAATCCATGATTACCAACGTCAGAGTTGACACAAAAATGTAGTAAAATCAAACTATAGCAATTATGTAAAGGGCCATCCATATATTTCGTACACAAGGATTGGGGGTGGTGGTCTGGTGGTCTTCAATAAAAGGATTTTGCGTATGGATGCGTACGGAGGGCTGTGGAAATTAACTATTAATTTATCGATTAATCGATTAAAATAATTTCAATCGATAAAACTATATTAAAATTTATCAAAATATTTATAATATATTTTTAAGAAAAATTTATTTAAAATAATTAATAAACAATATAAAAGCCCAGATCACAGGATATGTATTGATGATTTTAAGTTAGTCACCATATCCCAGTACTCTCTATGCCAACTCGTAAGACCAGCGACCTTTT
>MUZC01001755.1:619092-629902 GCA_002072015.1 Radix auricularia | reverse complement strand
AAGTTTGTGGGTTGACAATGTAGTCAGTTCAAGTTTGTGGGTTGAGAATGTTGTGGTCAGTACAATTTTGTGGGTTGACACTGTGGTCAGTACAAGATGTGGATGGACAGTTTGGTCAGTACAATTTTTTTTTGGTAGACAGTGTGGTCAGTACAAGTTTGTGGGTGGACAGTGTGGTCAGTACAAGTTTGTGGGTGGACAGTGTGGTCAGTACAAGTTTGTGGGTTGAGCATGTGGTCAGTACAATTTTGTGGGTTGACAGTGTGGTCAGTACAAGTTTGTGGGTTGACAATGTAGTCAGTTCAAGTTTGTGGGTTGAGAATGTTATGGTCAGTACAATTTTGTGGGTTGACACTGTGGTCAGTACAAGATGTGGATGGACAGTTTGGTCAGTACAATTTTTTTTTGTAGACAGTGTGGTCAGTACAAGTTTGTGGGTGGACAGTGTGGTCAGTAAAAGTTTTTGGGTGGACAGTGTGGTCAGTACAAGTTTGTTGGTTGAGAATGCGGTCAGTACACGTTTGTGGTTGGACAGTGTGGTCAGTACAAGTTTGTGAGTTGAGCATGAGGTCAGTACAAGTTTGTGGGTGGACACTGAGGTCAGTACAAGTTTGTTGGTTGACAATGTGGTCAGTACAAGTTTGTGGGTGGACAGTGTAATCAGTTCAAGTTTGTGGGTTGAGAATGTGGTCAGTACAAGTTTGTGGGTTTATAGTATGGTGAGTTCAAGTTTGTGGGTTGAGAATGTGGTCAGTACAAGTTTGTGGGTTGATAGTATGGTGAGTTCAAGTTTGTGGGTTGAGAATGTGGTGAGTACAGGTTTGTGGGTGGACAGTGTAGTCAGTTCAAGTTTGTGGGTTGAGAATGTGGTCAGTACAAGTTTGTGGGTTGACACTGTGGTCAGTACAAGTTTGTGGGTTGAGAATATGGTCAGTACAAGTTTGTGGGTTGAGAATGTGGTCAGTACAAGTTTGTGGGTTGATAGTATGGTGAGTTCAAGTTTGTGGGTTGAGAATGTGGTCAGTACAAGTTTGTGGGTTGATAGTATGGTGAGTTCAAGTTAATGGGTTGAGAATGTGGTCAGTACAAGTTTGTGGGTTGAGAATGTGGTCAGTACAAGTTTGTGGGTTGAGAATGTGGTCAGTTTAACTTTTTGGGTTGAAACTGTGGTCAGTACAAGTTTGTGGGTGGACAGTGTAGTCAGTACAAGTTTGTGGGTTGAGAATGTGGTCAGTACAAGTTTGTGGGTGGACACTGTGGTCAGTACAAGTTTGTGGGTTTACACCGTGGTCACTACAATTTTGGGTGCTGACAATGTGGTCAGTACAAGTTTGTGGGTTGACAGTGTTGTCTGTACTAGTTTGTGGGTTGAGAATGTTGTGGTCAGTACAATTTTGTAGGTTGAGAATGTGGTCATTACAAGTTTGTGGGTTGACAGTGTGGTCAGTACAAGATGTGGGTTGACAGTGTGGTCAGTTCAAGTTTGTGGGTTTGACAGTGGGTACAGTATAAGTTTGTGGGTTGATAGTGTGGTCAGTATAATTTTGTAGGTTGAGCATGTGTTCAGTACAATTTTGTGGGTTGACAGTGTGGTCAGTACAAGTTTGTGGGTTGACAATATAGTCAGTTCAAGTTTGTGGGTTGAGAATGTTGTGGTCAGTACAATTTTGTGGGTTGACACTGTGGTCAGTACAAGATGTGGATGGACAATTCTGTCAGTATAATTTTTTTTGGTTGACAGTGTGGTCAGTACAAGTTTGTGGGTGGACAGTGTGGTCAGTACAAGTTTGTGGGTGGACAGTGTGGTCAGTACAAGTTTGTGGGTTGAGAATGCGGTCAGTACACGTTTGTGGGTGGACAGTGTGGTCAGTACAAGTTTGTGAGCTGAGCATGAGGTCAGTACAAGTTTGTGGGTGGACACTGAGGTCAGTACAAGTTTGTTGGTGGACAGTGTGGTCAGTACAAGTTTGTGGGTGGACAGTGTGGTCAGTACAAGTTTGTGGGTTGAGAATGCAGTCAGTAAACGTTTGTGGGTGGACAGTGTGGTCAGTTCAAGTTTGTGGGTTGGGAATGTGGTCAGTACAATTTTGTGGGATGACACTGTGGTCAGTACAAGTTTGTGGGTTGAGAATGTGGTCGGTACAATTTTGTGGGTTGACAGTGTGGTCAGTACAAGTTTGTGGGTTGACAGTGTGGTCAGTACAAGTTTGTGGGTTGACACTGTGGTCAGTACAAGTTTGTGGGTTGACACTGTGGTCAGTACAAGTTTGTGGGTTGAGAATGTGGTCAGTACAAGATTGTTGGTTGACACTGTGGTCAGTACAAGTTTGTGGGTTGAGAATGTGGTCAGTACAAGATTGTGGGTTGACATTGTGGTCAGTACAAGTTTGCGGGTTGACAGTATGGTCAGTATAAGTTTGTGGGTTGATAGTATGGTGAGTTTAAGTTTGTGGGTTGAGAATGTGGTCAGTACAAGTTTGTAGGTTGACATTGTGGTCAGTATAAGTTTGTGGGTTGACAGTGTGGAAAGTTCAATTTTGTGGGTTGACAGCGTGGTCATTTCAAGTTTGTGGGTTGACAGTGTGGTCAGTTCAAGTTTGTGGGTTGACAGTGTGGTCAGTACAAGTATATGGGTTGACCATGTGGTCAGTGTAAGTTTGTGGGTTGAGAATGTAGTCAGAAAAGCTTTGTGGGTTGACAGTGTGGTCAGTTCAAGTTTGTGGGTTGACAGTGTGGTCAGTACAAGTTTGTGGGTTGACTCTGTGGCCAGTACAAGTTTGTGGGTTGAGAATGGGGTCAGTACAATATTGTGGGTTGACACTGTGGTCAGTACAAGTTTGTGGGTTGTGAATGTGGTCAGTACAAGATTGTGGGTTGACACTGTGGTCAGTACAAGTTTGCGGGTTGACAGTATGGTCAGTATAAGTTTGTGGGTTGATAGTATGGTGAGTTCAAGTTTGTGGGTTGAGAATGTGGTCAGTACAAGTTTGTAGGTTGACATTGTGGTCAGTATAAGTTTGTGGGTTGACAGTGTGATGAGTTCAATTTTGTGGGTTGACAGTGTGGTCAGTTCAAGTTTGTGGGTTGACAGTGTGGTCAGTTCAAGTTTGTGGGTTGACAGTGTGGTCAGTACAAGTTTGTGGGTTGACCATGTGGTAAGTGTAAGTTTGTGGGTTGAGAATGTAGTCAGAAAAGGTTTGTGGGTTGACAGTGTGGTCATTACAAGTTTGTGTGTTGACCATGTGGTCAGTATAAGTTTGTGGGTTGAGAATGTGGTCAGAACAGGTTTATGGGTTGACCATGTGGTCAGTATAAGTTTGTGGGTTGACAGTGTGTTCAGTATAAGTTCTAGTTCAGTTTGGTCAGTTCAAATTTGTGGGTTGAGAATGTGGTCAGTATAAGTTCTCGTTGGACCACCTGGTAAACTCTCGGTGTTAAGGAGGGAAGGGAAGTTAGTAAATTATAAACGATAAAACTCAGCGCTACTGGGTGTATGTGAATGTCCGACCATATAATTGAGGGTTTGATCGTTCATTATCGGAGACAAAGTTGAAAAGAGAGAGACTATTAGTTAAATTAATAATCCCAACCAGTGCTCGATTTAGGAAAAAACCAGTCCCGGGGATGAATTTTTTTTCTGCAGAGCCGGGGATAAATGCCATCCCCGGCGGGGATGGTAGAAGTTAAAGCAGAGCCGGGGATGGAGCCTCGCATCCCCGGCGGTAAATCGAGCACTGATCCCAACACGAACTAAACGACCACGAAAATCTGTGTGTGTGTTTGTTTAAATAATGAGGACAGGTATGGACGCCCAACAAATTATGGTCCATTGTGTTGTGACTTCCATGTGTCAATGGATCTAATCACTTGGCTGACGTCACAATGTGTGTTACAAAGACGCGACTTAAAATCTTTTGTCTATGACCAGCCAGTGGGAGACACGACGCCACTCAGTGTGGGTGTCCAAGTGGCCAGACTTTGGACGCGACATTGGACACGACGTTGGACACACCAGATGTCATCATTCTCATCGGTCAAGCCCTCAGGTTTTTCCTGTCATGGTACACCACTCGGTCAGATGAATAAGTGTTACACTCTTACCTCGTGCTCAATGTTTTCATTGAGATGATTGTAACCGACATTGTCACGTCGTTGAAGTAAGTGGCAAACACTTGCTAGTTACCACCTCACAACAATAAACGCCCACTGGTCAACTGCCTGACTGACATTTTTGTGGGGCTGACTACAAACTTTGTATTGTCAGAAGCGACATAAAACCTCTTGAGGAGTCACTTGAAAAGATGACTACGCTAAGCTCATTCGGGTGTTACGTAAATCTAACTTTTCCTGATTGTGTAGGTGTATGTGTATGTGTGTGTATGTGTTCTGTATAGTATGTCATGCGATACAAGTGGGTACTGGTGCCGGCTCAGTTGTTAACAATTTTAAAATTCAAGAATCAAATGAAACATACAATTTTATGAATTAAATAATTAATAAACTTAGTCAATAAAGTAGCCAATCTATTCGTCGTTGTAAGGAATTCACTTGGTGTTTTCAATTGAACCTTTTTCTCTTAAAGACCAATGGCGACGCGTTTAATGCTTGGATGGCAGCACGCGACTGTTAAGTTGTTTTGGGTTTCCTTTCTGGAGAATCCTTAAAACTTACAATAATAAAACAATAACTTAAATAATTAAACCTTGAAACACTAGAGCAGGGGTATGGAAACTTTTTGTCTGAGAGAGAGAGAGAGAGAGAGAGATAGTGAGAGAGAGTGAGAGAGAGAGATAGTGAGAGAGAGAGTGAGAGAGAGAGAGAGAGAGAGAATCATACATTATGCTTATAACTGAACATTCATGTGTGAATTTTGTGCAAGTTTCAAGAGTGAAAGTAAAATAGTTATGTCTATGAATTCCTTTAATAAAATTGTTGTGCTGTCTTTTTTATATGCAATTAATGTGTAGATCAAATGAGTCTGAATTAAGTTTTTTTATATTTTTTTTAAAATTATAATCCAACGTTTGAGAGCTTGATGCTGCCACCAATAGAGCCATATGTGGCTCGCGAGCCATGTTATCCCGACCCCTGCGCTAGTGGTTAAGGAACCAAGAGGAAATTATTAATTATACATAAGCAATTAATTCTAATTTAGAAATACAACAAAAAGATAACTTAATACAAGCCTCAGATAGACAAAGGGATAGAAACACCTTTCTTATTATGTATGCAAGAACAACACAAACAAGTTTTCTTTCTTCCCGTGCAGTGTTCGGGCATGGTGTAGTTTGCCTGAAGAAACCAGGAAAGCCAACATTTTAATCATCATTTAAACTCTAATAAGAATACAGGACTAAACACAAACCATAGATAAAAGTAGGACGCAATAATCTTCTGTACAGAAGGAGCGCCTGTATCATTTAAGATAAGATAAATAAAATAAGTCTTCCACATAGTTTTTTTTTTTTGCTTCTTATTCATCGATGTTTTTTTCAATAAATCAACCCAATGATAAAATCAACATAGCCCTTAATCTTTTGTATGTGTGTGTGTTAATTGTGTGTAACGCGCGCACACCCCGATTAAAATAAGAAACTTTAATTAAACCAATTCAAGCTTCTGCTTGCTGATAAATCTGGCATCACCGTAACGTTTCGCGTTATCTAAGCCCCAATTTAAACGTGCCGATTTGGCACGACGACGGATTAGTGGCCCGAGCAACCAACTGATGGTAGGAATAATCGGAACAAAATATGGCCTGGGCCTGGCTTGGCCCTGGCCTTAATTCAACTCTTGGCCACTGTAACACGTTTTGTTGTCTTTGTCAGAAGTGTTCTCTGAGTTCTTTGGTATAGTTGATATGCTGAAGTGAGTCAATGGAGGCCAAACTTTGATCAAATGTTACTTCACAATGAGTAAATAGACACAGCAATGCCACTTCTTAGCAAAAGTCAGTTAAATGTAAACTAAATGCCAGTGTATAATACCCGGGCCAAATTAGATTAATTTAAATTCTGGAGTATGTTTCAAGGGTATTACCGACTTCATTTAACTAGTTTATATTACCCTGGTAGTTTAATACTATTTAACATAATGCGCAATAAAATGTATTAACTTAGCCCTTAATTCAGAGGCGTCACTAGGGGGTGCGGTTTGTGCGGACCGCACCGGGTGGCACCATCACAAGGGGTGACACCAAAGCGTAAAAGTCTATATGTTCTTAGACACTGACAGACTCGGAAAGGTCTATAGTCGAGAGGGGTGACACCTTGAGCTACAGCAATGGGTTACTCCAATCCCAGTGTCGCCACTGGCCTTTATCAGTACACCTAAAGCAAGTATGGTGTCATAGAGACTACTGTGGCCTAACAGGGGTGATGACTTATAGTAGTTTACTAATCTATTTATTTTAAATGTTTAAAATAAATTTTGCTACGCCGTCTGATAAAAATTTCGTTTTGGTAAGTTCATTTTCCCCTCAACATACTTTATTCATTGGAGGTTCGATCAAACCAAAATTCTTAGTGAATCAATTGAACGTAGACTACGCACCGTCTCAAACAAATATAAATATAAATACACTTAATTACTGATGCGTCTGTGTCACAGAGCAAAGCTATTCTAAAATTAAAACTGAAAACTTGATAGCTGTAATTTATAATATGTTGTTAATATTTTGATGAATGTCGAAGAACCCCTTTTGAATGTCATTTGCGTTTCTTCTCTCCCCTACAGTTGTTAGTTATTGTCCTTACTAGCACATATTTAAGACATTCATTTGTTATTGTGTGACATTTCACTCAGTCATTTGATATCATCATAAATGTAACAAACATATAGGAAGGAGAGTTATTTTAATGTTATCGCGACCTACATTGATTTTAGTACGTTATAGGAAAATCATTTCTAATTTTCCTGAATGTAATAATGTGACAGTCATTTGTTATTGTCCTAACAGTAACACAGGGCCGGCTTTAGGCATAGGCAAACTAGGCAGACGCTTAGGGCCTCCATTTAGTCTTATCATCAGTGGGGGCCTCGCACAAATATCTTTCCATATTTTTTCTATTACATTTAGGGCCACCAAATTCACTTCGCCGAGGGCCTACAATTCCCTAAAGCCGGCCCAGCGGCGTAGCGTGGGTATGTGCCACCCGGGGCAGAACCAAAATTTGCCGCCTCCCCCCCCCCCCCCGAAAAATATTTTAACGCTGTAAAGTAAAGATAGTTTTTATTAGAAAGTAGAAATGACACCCGAATAGAGATAGAAAGAGAAGCTTAATTTCTTTAATAAAATAAAACTTTACTGTTTTTCCTGATTACATGTAGAATCTATTAATGTTTCCAGCTTAAAATTTGCCATGCTTAATAACCAACATTGAAATAGCAATACTATTGCCAATAGATAAGAAAATTTTTGCGTAGATATAATCGTTATTGCTTATAATTAATTTTCATTAACTTATTTTAGAGAAGCTATTTTAAGACCTTGCAATACTGAAGACTATTGTAAGCAATGTTCAAATTAATTAGCCTATATTATTTTAAGCAAGGTAACTTTGAGCTTTAATATCTTAATAAACTTTTATACATCAAGTTGTCTTAAATTTATTAATTCTTTTTTTTTTTTTTTACCTGTGGGGTAAAATATTCTTTGCTTGACAAAATTCTAAATTCTCCATACCTGCCAAAATCTCATATGAAATTCTTCAGTAATCTCATGTTATGTATATATCTACAGTTTTTCTAAATAACATGGATATATATTTTTGATCACCAAAAATGTGCTTTCTGCTACTTTAACTTGAAGATTCGATTAAAAATAAGGGGTCTCCACATAATAATTTATCAAATGTCAAAGCATCCTTAAAGTATTTCATTAATTTCTCTGTGAGCATCATATCCTTAGCATTTTTTCAAGCACTAAACATTTATAAATTATTTTGTGCATCTTTAACATAGATTAAAAAATAAAAATATTTTAAAGGGACTAGCAAAGTTCCTGCGCCCTTTGGTCTGATGAACCTTTTCTTTCTGCATTTATCAGTTTTTCTACAAAATAATCTCAAAAATGCTCTATGGTATATTCACTATTTGTATTTCTTAAGCCTAGCTTGTGAAGTAAGTAGATACTACAAACGATTATGGGCATGAATAAGAATTCGAAACAACGTTCTAGCGTAATAATATAGATAATTCGCGTCATTCTGATTATTAAGTAAACAGATTAGATTTAATGAACTATTTGATTAAGATTGACAGTGAGAGTTTAGGCTATTTCGTATTTCTTAAACGCATGTAGGCCTATACTTTCCAGCCATAGAGAAGAAGTATTAACACATGAAGATCCCCTGCGATCCATTAGTTTAAAAGAGTCATTTATTAAAAGTCATTTCAGATGTGTGAGCAAATTCACTTTACTTCAATGAAATATTTTTTAAAATTCTACAATGTCTAATTCTTTGTTTTTAATCGTTAATCACAAATCCCTTAGCTGGACTTGTTTGGTTATTATGTGAATTATATGAAGAGCTATTGAATACATTAGAACAATATGGGGTATCTTGTTCCTGAAAAAATATGATTTTTCGCGATATATAGCACTTAAAATTGCTGTGACCTCAGTTTGAATTTTAGTTTTAGATGGTACTTTTAAAAAACCTTTTTTTTTTCATACAATGTTCTAGGAGTGCTCGATCGCACTTGAAAAGCAAATGCATTGGTTCCGGAATATTGCCTTTTTTGCAATAGTATTGTCCTCTCTTGGGCCGAAAAAACAGATTTACTTTTGTAAGGCTTTAACAATGTCATAAATTTTAACAAAATCTTCCTGCCACTTTTTTGTTTTTTGTTTGTTTTTTACAACTTATTGTAGTTCTTTGTCACTTTATTTTTTTATGTGATTTCTGATCCTTTAAAGTTTTAGAAAACTTTGGAAATGCTGAGCACTTGCACCTTCGTGGCTACGTTTGGATATATGCTTGCAAAGTTTTAATTTCATTTAATAAACAATTTTGTTCATTATTTTTGTTGATGCTTCAAATCAAAAGACATTAAAATAAAAGTAATAATGTTTTGGTAGATAAACCATGTAAATACGCCAAAAAAATTTTTCCAGCATGCAGTTTATTCAAGTTAAAATCAAACTTGAATTAATTATATATTATATACCATAACCATATGTTCATATTCGTACACTAATTCATCCCTTTTGTTTTCAACTTCAATAGCATTAGTAACAGTAGAGTTTACATTCATAAGAGAGTTTGAAGTTCTGACATTTGAAATTTTCACATATATAATATAATTCCTTTATTTCTTTGATTTTTAAAAAATCTTTGCTCTATTTTATTTTTTAATAAACTTTACTTTTGCCCTTTTCATTTTTGAAACTAATTAACGAGTAATTCGCCGCCCCCTTCTTGAAACCATTTGTGCAGCCCCGAGCTTTAGATTAGCTCATGTTTCATGTACACAAAGTTTTGATTTTACAACAGGGGCCGTCCATATATGACATCACGCACTTTTTGGCCGATTTTTCACCCCTCCCCCCTCGTCGTCACAAAAAGTTAGACCCCCCCCCTCCAAAATGCGTCACAAAGCTTTGACACCCCCCCGCAATCTCCAAAACAAACAAACAAACAAACAAACAAACAAAAAAACCCACCTTTTTTTTCTATTTTCTATTTTAAAATAAGTATGTTTCAAATCACTTATTTTGTCATTTAAGTATTTTTTAAAAGTAGTTCTCCATTGTAATACCGTGACACGCCTGAAGCTATGTAAAACGACAGTCAATAAATGGACAGTGCTTCTTAAACTTCTTCGTATTTGACGACCGGCAGGAATTTTTCCATTTTACAAAGTAGATCTACCCATGCATTCTTTACCCGTTTTGACGTGATTTTCCCCGAACTTCCGTGATAGCCAAATTAGCCACTACATGGCCTTAGCCTAAAGCCCTATAAGATTAAGTATGAACTCGGCTTATTTTATTTAAAAAAAATAATTTTGAAAATTTTTTAGTTGCAAAGACATAGCAAAACAGCTAACGAACAATGCCGCGGTAATGTCAAAAACCCTTTGATTTTATTTAACCTTCAAGCTCGCGAGATTGACTATTGATATTACAAGGATCCTTTCATTGTTGATAGAATATAAAGATAGATAGATCTACAGGACGATTGCTCAAATTGATTTTGATCTTATAGTGACAGTTTTCCTTCTAAGTATATGCACGTCAAAGCATTTGATCTAAAAATACCACATTGTTATCAAATTTCATGTTTTCTAAAAAAATTATTAGGTATGCACTGGAAGAGGAATAATGGAGTAATGTACAAACCCCACATTTGTGCAGGAAATGAATTTGATGAGGTGTGACAACGTCACTCGGCCATTTTATAAATCCTTTGCACTGTCCTTGCATATTGGCTGCCCCCATCTGTAGCATTACCGACACGATTTTCAATACTTATGTTACATTCAATGAGTTTCTCTAGAAATAATTCAAACATATCTTTTCTAGTAGAAGATGTTCAGTTGGCGACTCATATCATCGCTCATGAACTTATCTGTTACATATCTTATAATTATAATTTGTCCTTCACGCTTACATCTTGAGTTTTATACAATTGAACTAAGTCATACCAGCAGATTTAATTACCTCAGAAATGTTTTCTTTAGTATTTTTCTCATTGAAAAAAATGATATAATTAATTCGTCTTTGGTCATCACCAAATTAGATGCATGTCTATCATGTCTATCATGTCTATCTTGTCTACCATGTCTATCATGTCTATCATGTCTA
>MUZC01001755.1:597236-613506 GCA_002072015.1 Radix auricularia | reverse complement strand
AAAAAAAAGTTATAAAATAAACTGTAAGCCACCAAATGTTTCAGTGGAAGTGTTTATTTAAAGTTACCCTTTTGATGTGACGTCACATTTCTTCAACCTGCCTCCCCCCTCGTTATAAAAGTGTGACCCCCTCCCCCCTAGGTGCGTGACCTCATTTATGGACGGCCCCTCTGGAGTGAATGTCAAGTTTTAAGAATCATTTAAGCTACCACTACTTCAGTGCTACATTATCATACTACTCAACTACTTTTGAGGACAGTAACATGAGTGTTAGAATATTTTATATCCAATAAGGAGTTTGAAGTTTTGACGTTTGAAAAGTTCACATGCCTTAGGATACATCATTTATTTCTGTTATTAAGTTCTTATTTATTTTCTTTTATTTTGATAAAAAGCTCGACTTTCTCATAAAATTTTCCTAGACACTAATTAACGACCAGGAATTTGCCGCCCCTGGCAAAGTGCCCCCCGGGGCATTTGCCCCCGCTTGCCCCCCCTTCGCTACGCCACTGGGCCGGCCCTGAGTAACACATAAGGGCCGTCTATAAATGACGTCAGGCGATTTTGGGCAATTTTCAACCCCCTCCTTTTTTATCGTCGTCACAAAAACTTAGACTCCATCCTCCAATATGACGTCAAAAAGCTTTGCCTTCCCCCTCATGAAAGCTGTATTTTCTGTTCGAAAAATAACATGTTTCAAATTAATAACCTTTCATTACTAAATACTAATTATTAGCATACTAATTTAGTAAATTTTCCTAATTTTTTCAAACAAGTCAAGTAGAATCAGCAATATAAAAAGATATGTTTTCAAAGTGATAACGTAAATTTATTTCAATCGTATATTATTCTAAGAATGAAACTTAGTTTATACGAATTTAAATAAAGCCCTGAACTCTAATTAAATTCCTATCGACGTGATTTCATTAAAGGAAAACGATTTATCGGTAATTCAAAGTCAACTTTCTCATCTAGATCACGTTCATTTGAAATTAATAACAATCCAGACAGACGCTCGTTTGTCATTGTTTTCAATCACTGCTAACAAAAAGATTCAAGTAAATTTTATAGAGTATTGACAAATTAGGGGTATCGGATGCCATTTGTTTTTCAGTCAAGAATGGCAAACCTCTTTGAGTTTTAGTTCACTAGATAGTGATTGGCGTATTGATGCATTCAAATCTTTGAAAGTATAATATTCAACGAATGCTTCCTCAAGGTTAATGTCGTGTTTCTTAATTTTCGCACAAACTTCGAACAGAATCTTTATTTTTTCGACGTTTGTGATGGATCATTACAATATAAATAAATAACTGTGCCCTGAAAGTCATTAAATCGATCATCTATTTCTGTTACAAGTGTATCCAAGAAAGTGAAGTACGTTTCAGATTGCAAGTAGTTTTAAAACACGAAGATATTATCCAGCATCTTTTGTACAAATAACATCAGAAAAAACGAAAGAATATTTTGTTATTAAAACAGATAGTCATATAGCCTCTGCTCTTACACTTTGATGATCTGCTATTTGCACATCATAACTTCAATAAAGTTCATTTTTCTTTTCAAACTTTAGATGACTGTCTAAAGTGTAATCATATTAATTTAGATAATAAAGATAAAAAGTCACGAAAATTTCCAGTATTTCTACAACTACCATCTCTAAAGAAAGAATTTACTCTGTGTCCTCTTAATGGTAAAATGTTTTACTTAAAACAACGTCACGTCTATCATTCATTTCAATACTTCTCTATTCTTTTCCACTTGACGACGCTCCTGACTGATAAAACCAGATATTACTATTTTGAAATACGATATTTAGCAAGCAAATACTATCGCACTGAAATTAAGTGTTGATTAGAAGTTTCGTGTTTAGCTATCTTTTTTTCTGCTATAGTGAAACCTTATTAGTGCTCACTGGGGGAGTCTTAAGGGGGCGCCATTTTAGACCCAACAGGAGCGCGGGGGGCAAGCCCCACCCCCCTAAAGTACGTCACATTTTCGATTTTTTAAAATAAAATTAACAACTAATTAAAATTTAATCGAAAACTTAAAACACACTTCACTATTAAACTGCCTTAAAATATAAATATTAAAATAACTATCAGATTATTAAATGACCTTAATAGTAGAATAACTTTTTGTCAACAGTTGTCCCAGTTATTCTTTGAAACAGTAACTCAATCAATTGAATTTGGAAAAAAATTGCAAAAATTAGACTTGACAATTATATAATAAACATTATTTATCTGCTACCTTTTCATTTACAATGGGTGAGGTCAAATTTTAGATAATCTTCCGATTATGCATTCTATTGACATAGGATAAGAAATAGATTGGCGAAACTTGACCTCAACCAGTGATTAAATAATAGAAAATGGAAACAAAAAAATGTGACGAAAAAAAGGACTAGACTGACAAATTATGAGAGCAGCTTTTGTGCTATATTGAATATGTTTATAGTGGGCCTGTGAGTTATGTTTAATTTTAAAAAAAAAAATCACTAGACATGATCTATCCATGGTAAAGTGAAGTGTTCATCCATAGTTACGAATGACATAGTTTATGACGGTAGGGTTGTTACAGCGTATTTAATAAATTAAAAACGTAAGTTCTCAAGATAAAATTAAGTTTCGCTGTGAAATGATATACGTGTAAAAAATGCAGGATTACCTAATGATTATATTATACAAATATTATCCCTAAATACTAAATAAATTTCTTGATCTGTGATATAATTTCACAGCAGAAAACTAAGAAATAATAACACTTTCGGTAAGGCTACACATAAAACATGGCTTCGCAACAGTGTTTTATCTATTCTAACTAGTATGAGGAATTGTGAACAACACATTGAAAAGATACGTATTTCCTGCTATTTTGACATAAAAACTAATTCAAGTGTTTCACAAAATTTTTGAATTTTTAAAAAATAGAATAACTATTAAATTTTACTAAGAAAAAAAAATAGAAGTAAAATTTAAAATATATAAAAATGTGACGTTACACTTGGCCTGACCCCCCTCCCACTGTCACAAACGGTCACACTTTCTTACACCCCTTCCCCCCTGGGAGCGTGACGTACTTTATGGACGGCCCCTTAAACTAAATCGTCAAATTTTATGCTGATCAAGTATATATTATATGGTAAATCAAGCAGTAGAAAAAAATAAAACATTAAAAAAAAATAATCAGTAACAGTAATTGAGGAGTGATTTACTTATTGATGAGAAACATTAAATGCGTAGAAAAAATGGTTTGAGACTCCCTGATAACGTCACTACAAATGTGAATAGCTGTTTTAACTGACAATTTTTGGTGATTTTTTACTTTTTGGTGTACTTTTTATCGGTGTTTACATCGTTTCTTACATTTTCTTCAAAGCGTAAAGCCAAGTTGTGTCGACTTGTAAGCAGCCACCTAGTGACTTGAAACTAACAACACCTTTGCCAAATGGAATGTGTTTGATTCCACACGTTTACCACCCAATCCAGCTGTAAAATATGTGACTTATTCCAGACAATCATCCACAGTACACCCTCCTCACAATCTATTTTGACCCCCCCCCCCCCCCCCACCATTCTCTCTCTCTCTCCTTACAGATTGGCGTCTGCAAGCATCATGAATGGTCCAAATATTAGGCTTAAAATATCGACCAATCGCTGCCTTGAAAGTAAGGACAGAAGGGGAAATCTCTAAAAGAAAAAAAAATGGATTGAATGTAGACCTCCCTGAACTTTTTAGAAAAAACTTAGATAAATAAATGAGTTGTTTTGAATTGCTATCAATTATAATTAATTAAAATTTGAATATATTACCAATATTTTACATTTTTGAATAATTTATTTCAGTTAAAGGGGATATTTGGTTTCTTTAAAAAAATTCTTTGTGGAAAAACCCTGGCTTGGAGCGGGAGGTTGCAGCCTAAACGGAACAGCCGGTTGCTGTAGGCTAGTGGCTGTGGAAGTCATTTAGAGATTTCATTGTGGATAGACTGCTGTGGGATGTGCCCGTTTTCTGTGATTGCGGTGAAAATGTTCTGGAGATAACACACTGTGCTGCGATGTTGTGTCTGGGTTGTGTGTTTAATTATAGGTTTATTTCTCATGTTCTGTGATACGCCATATGTTCGCCTCTCCGTGGATTACACCCGTTAACCGAGGATTTATTGAAGGCTCTATTTATTCTATTATTCCCAACACGAAAAATGGCCGACGCTGCCTGGATTTCGGTGGCACAATGCGTCAAGGCTTGTGCACTGTTTCTTGTAGTATCTTTCGGTCATTGTCAGACTCTAAACACGGCTTGTATAGAAGTGAAAAAAGCTTACACAGAGAAAGGCTTTGATGAAAGTGAAGTCCCAATAAAAGCAATGTCGGGTAGGTATTTTCCTGCTCATGCTCACTTAACTACTTGACTTAACTCACTTCACTGCATAATGAATTTAGAATAAAATAATTAAGGTTAAGACGACTTAGAATTTAAATTAGAACAATTCAATCAAGTCACCTAAGTCTTAAATTAGAGTTAGATACAAATATAATACTCATCTTCTTGCACTGAGTTGCACCTACACTTTCATTTAGATCTACTTAACTACTTATAAAACTGAACAATGACAATAGTCTATAGTAATAAATAATAATAATAGTAATAGTGTTGTTTTTTTACTTGGTGTACTTCACTTATTCACTTGGACTGGTCTACCTTAATACTTATACTTATAGTTATAGTACTTAGTATAGAATTATTAGAGGAATATCTTCTTTGTCTCTGTTTCATAAAATAAATAATCATTAGTTGGATTTAAGACACTTACGTTTCACACGTCATAGTCATAGTGATTCCGTTGTAAAAATGAAATTTTTATTAGTAATTATTGATTATTTATATATTTCAGACACCAAGAACAATGTTTTTTTTTTATATTAAAAATGAAAATGTATTGTCATTGTTGTAAGATACTAACTAGATACCGATGTATTGTTAACAACTATGTAAATTGTCATGGTCCTTAAAAAAATATTTCTCATTCTCAGGTTTTACCGAAATCCATTTAGTAATTACCATTCAAATTCAAATATTTTGTTTTTGGTGCTCAACAGTTGCATGAATGGCAACATTCGGGTATAGGTTACAGTTACAGTTCATATTGTCATATAATCATATCAAACTCAGAATTGTCTGTAAAAGTAAAATAGAGTCTAACCATAATCCATAGGCCCTTATGATTAGCAAAAAGAAGGCCTAATTAGTAGAATGAATAGCTACCTGTGACTTCTTGGTGATGTTCAATAATTTAAGAACATTTACTTCATCTAGAAAATGTTTTTATTGTTAAACATTTATTTACATTTTCAATAAATAAGTCAGCTTATATATTATTATTTTTTAAGTAATACCACAAAGTATTATTTTTAATGTTTGGGGTGATTTATTATTTTGTTATTACAGGATAGAGTTAATACAAGGGACTAGTATTATTATATGACATTGGGTTCTGTAAGAGAATTTTAATGGTTGGCATTTATATAATGAATTCCCATATTTATATTGAAGTATAATATTTGTTAAGAATTTCAAAACATAAACACTGAGATCACAAGTGCAACAAATTTTACTATAACTAAGACAACATTTTCACAATAAACTATGAATATGTTGTCTGTCAGTATGTAATCCATCAGACAGATAATGATAGTATTGGTAATTTAGAAATATCAAAGAGACCGTGGATGTTTGGCAAATTGCATCCCTTCTTGAGCTACATAAATCAAGTTTCCTTTTTTTAACATTAAATATAAACAAATCTTATGGAATATTTTAAAATAAAATGGAAGATCCATTTAAATTAGTTTTAATGTTTTGTGTGAACGTGAAACTATAGATACAATTTTTATATATTATATTGTTGAAAATATATGATTTTTTAAAATTAATTTTTAAATATTAAATCAGATCAGATCTAGTATGAACAAATTTTTGCACACAAACTTATTATACCATATTGAAGTTAATGAACAAGGCATATTAACATATTTTATTGTCAGTGGTATTTTGTGCTTAAAGTACAAATTACATAACATATTTTGTTGTATAACTCAATGCATGCTTGTGTAAGTTATCCAATTTTTTGGGGAATATAAAGTTTGCAAGCTATACTTTAATTAATTCTGGCCTGTTCATTTGCATATAATGTTTTTATTTGACATTTAGTATAACATGTTTGATTGTGATGTGATAAAATTAACATAAAAACAGACTGAACAACAACAGTTGTGGTTGAAGATTTTCTGAGAGAATATAATATATTTATAATAGTTTTATTACTCATGTTGTGTACTCCTTCTCAACCTAGGTATGTTAGCACAAATCACTTCTATTTAGATAGATTTTGTCATTAATGTTATCAACAATAGACTATCCCTGTTTCAGTTTCTTAAATATCACCCTCATAAACATGACATACACATGTCACTACCACACACTGCAATAACAATAGCTTAAGTGACACATGAATCACTACCACACACATGTCACTACCACACACTGCACTAACAATAAACTCAAGTGACACATAAATCACTACCACACACATCATTATCACTAAAATCACTGCCATACATGTCTTTACCACACACATTATTATCGCACATACTACCACACACATTGTTATCACACATCACTACCACACACATCGCTAGCTCTAAGACCAATCCATATAGATTTATGACAACACCCCTGAGGCTTGATGTATTTAAGCACTGTGTTAATGGTTGTTCAAGTGATCAAATCTATTTATTGATTTACTTTTAGTTATTTCACTGTTCAATTTATTGTTCATAAAACTTTAATGGCTGCTCTTCAAGTGTTTGATTGGTAATGTGGCTTAGGTAAATACTTGATCAACACTTAAAATACTTGATTATCAATTAAATAATTTTGTGTGTATTGACTGAGCAAGAGATGAACTGATAATTCTGTCTATTGATCTAAAATTTAAACTATTTTAAATAATTTTAATCCTAATCACATACTTAAATGAAAAGAAAAAAAACAATATGTAACAGCAACAAGTGAGATTGGATTTTCAGACTCCAATACAAACTGGTTTAGTTCAAGGTCATGTTATAAATCTGTGTTTTCTTGGACGTTGGTAATAGGAATCAAGTCTTGGAGTGTTTTTGTGTATTCCTCTGGTTTATGTATGCTCTTCAAGGGTTGGATTGTTATATGCTCTTCTATTGCTTGAATATTTGTGAATGTTCTTCTATTGCTTGTATATTTCTGTATGTTCTTCTAGGAATTAACATATATTATAGTATTTTCTTCTGAGGCCGGAATGTCTATGTTAGTTCTTCTAATGATTGAATATTTCTATATGTTTTTCTAGAACTTATCTGTATGTTCTTCTAGGGTTTGAATCGTTCTGTATGTTTTTCTTGGTCTGTAATGTTTCTGTATGTTCTTTTTGGGCTGATATGTTTTTGTTTAAAATACTTAATGGTATGACTCTTCCCCCACCACATTTTATGAAATCACCAGAATTCAATCAGTTGGAATTCAAATAACTTGAAGAAATCAATGTTTATGTTATAAAAGAAAAAAGGCAAACCAACATTTAAAACCTAAATCAACTTGACAAGACAGCTGAGTTTTCTATGCAGTTTAAAACAAATATTTTCTCAAGGATGATTATCTCGGAAAAGCTCGTTTAATGAGATAAATTCCCCCGCCATCCCTGCTCGTCTGATGATATAACTGAACGCTCGTGGAATGCGAATGTCAGGGAGATATCAGTGAATTTACACAGTGCTAACCCTGTTTATTGCACCAGATGATAAAGGCATTCTCTTTTACTCCCCTCTCACCCCGAGTATCACTCACCCTTGGGCTCGGCGTTTGTCTACATGTCTCGCTTCTTAAAATATTGGAGGGAAAGAAGGTAGATAACTCCGCTTCCTAATATTGGAGGCCAGTCTTATTGGAGTGAAAGAAGGTAGATAGCTCCAAGTGGATTAATCGTAATTAAAGCAGACGTAAACTGGACATGGCGATGGAGAGAAGTGGATTTGGAAGGGGTGGGTGGGGGGATAAGGTAGATAGAAAAAAGTATTTCAGGTGAAAACTGTTCGCCAAGTAAAGAAGAGAAAAAAAAGAGTTCTGTACAATCTTAGCAGTGGCTTGTCTGCTTCCGCACAGAAAGCACTTAGTAAAGCGTATTGCAAGGAAAACTGACCTTTGTAAATATGTACGTGTGAGGGTGCCTGTTTCTGCTCATGAGGACGCCGGTTCACTTCTTTAAAAAAAATTGCACGAAAAATGGGCAATTCATTTTTCGACATAGTTGATTCCCGGTAAACGGGCCGAATTGATATACGTGGAGTCAAATAATTAATATCGTTGTGTTATGATGTGTAAATAAGCCATTAATTTTTTGTATTGTTGGAGTTTAAGTTAGTTCCAACCAGGGCGGGTTATCTAGAGCTTAGACCAACATCACCCCATCCCACATAAAGACATGTATGGTCACCCACTTCCTGTGCAAAGGTTGTCATAGTCATGGTCAGAACCTGTTAGCTATGGATTGTAATGGATTCTGTATCCATACTTCATTATCTATGACATTATTTAACAGATGACCAGTTGATTGTACCAGCTCTCTATCCAGTAGTCCCTGGTGCATGCATAAAAGATTTATTTCCTTTAACTTGGGTTGATGGTATATTCTATTAAAACATAACATGATGTAGTGGGTAATATATCTATTTCAACATTACAGGGTGTTGTGGGTAATAAATCTATTTGATTTATAAGTTGAGCTAAGGGCTGTAATTGGTGAGAAACTAATGATGTCTTTAGTATGTGACCAGCGAGTACTGTTGGGTTCCTTCGTGGTGACAGCTGTCTCATGGGTTGACATTCCAACCTCCTAGTCTGTCTCATAGGTTGGTTGACCTCCCAACCACTTAGTCTGTCTCATTGGATGGTTGACCTCCAAACCACCTAGTCTGTCTTATGGGTTGGTGGACCTCCCAACCACATAGTCTGTCTCATGGGTTGGTGGACCTCCCAACCACCTAGTCTGTCTCATGGGTTGGTTGACCTCCCAACCACCTAGTCTGTCTTATGGCTTGGTTGACTTCCCAATCACCTAGTCTATTAGGCATTAACCCTACGGACGGCAGATAAACCTTTATTGTTACTTTTACGTTGTGTTATATGTATAAATTGCCAAAAGTTCACACATATATGACTATAATAGTTCGGACTAACACGCTGAAATGTAGCTATCGTGGATGTGGAGGTCGATCCTGTAAATGTGGCTGTCGTGGATGTGGAGGTCGGTCCTGTAAATGCGGCTGTCGTGGATGTGGAGGTCGGTCCTGTAAATGCGACTGTCGTGGATGTGGAGGTCGGTCCTGTAAATGTGGATGTGGAGGTCGGTCCTGTAAATGCGACTGTCGTGGATGTGGAGGTCGGTCCTGTAAATGCGACTGTCGTGGATGTGGAGGTCGGTCCTGTCAATGGACCAAATCGATAGGTTGATATTGATTTTACGAGAGCCGTGTTGTTGAAATCGGTTCCCGTCGCACGACCTCATCTCCTACCGTAAATCAGAAGAAGTTGCTGTGAAGTACCAGGACATTTTAAGAAGCCGAAAAATACCATGTTGATTGTTTTTGTCTTGTACTGAAGGTGAGGATTTGTTACCGTGCCCTGAGGAGTCCCCGAGTCACCCAGCTCCGAATGGGTACCTAACTAGACAATAGTTAGGCGGCTGGGGTAATGCGTGGAACCCCTATAGCCGTGGCCTGTGACCGCTGCATCACTTGCCAACAGATCATCTCTCATGGTCTGTGGACGCAATTATCTTCTGCATAGAAGGAGCGTCTGTATATCTAAGATAAGATAAGATTGTACTGTGCAAACTGTAAACACATTTAAGTAACCCCCACAATACCTCTCACGTCACAATATCTCTCACGTCACAAACACATATACCTAATTACCCATCACAATATCTCTCACGTCACAAACACATATACCTAATTTCCCATCACAATGCCTATCACGTCACAAACACATACACCTAATTTCCCATCACAATACCTCTCTCGCCACAAACAAATATACCTTATTTCCCATCGCGGTACCCCTCTCACAACAAACGTATATACTTAAGTTAACCTCGCAACACCTTTCTTCATATTAAGAAGTTGTTACCTAGTTCTCCCGTATACAGTTCGACGTCTCTTGTAAAGCATTGTTCGCTCTCTTTTCCCCCTCTCTCTTCATCACTCACTTCATCTCTCCCTCTCATTCATTTCTCACTCCACCTCTCTCTCTCTCTCTCTTTCTTACACACACACACACATTGTCACGCCGTATTTTAATTACATTACCATGTCCACCCTCATCATCCAGTTCATGTCTGGTGGCCCCATAAGTTCTGATATGGTTCACTATAAAAATACCCCGGCTAAACGACCCATTAAAGTAATATTACCGTACATATAAAAACGTGTAAGAGGTTTAAACCAACTCCTAACCTCAATTCAGGAATGAAGGCCTGGGGACTAGTTGTAGATCGCTTTAACATGGATTTCAGAAAGCCTTTGATGTATTATCTTGTTTCTGCATTCAGGTCTTTTCTTATTTCGGAACGGTCGCAGCTTTGAATGGCACGTGATTTTGTCACCTTACTCTCGACCCGAGGGCAGTGAGTCATCATTCAACGAGCCCTCCGCCGAGTCGCGATTATTCTGGGAACGAGGTTTTAATTCAGGGTTTCCTAAACTGGGGGTACAAGTAAACGCGATTGAATATAAACAAAGGAGCTATACATTTATTTGTCTTTAGTTTTCAATTAAATTTTCTTTAAAAATGTCATGTGCAATAAGTCACAAAGCTTGTGGTCGTAGTTCGTATTTCTCTTTACTTAAAATTTAACATTTTTCCAATGTTTGAAGTACTTTAAAGGATTCACTTTTGTAGGTAGTCAAATGTTACAAATGAGGGTTGTGGGACTTGATCAAACAAAACACTGGAGATGAGGCTGATGAGGCTGTGAAATCCTAGTATATACATACGATTAAAAACATTTACGTGACCTTTGATAACCTATTTGTATTACATGGCAGTCTTATTGGGTGGACCCGAACTACACATATTCGCACCCTTTCACATATTCGCACTCCTACACATAAAGAATACAACACATAAAGTCATTGAACTACTCATAACACTGGTGTGTACCTCATCGTGTGTCAGCACATAATGGTTGTGCCCCCTCCCCCACACACTTTCAAATATGTGATAGGACCAGAGAGTTAGTTGACTACTTCAACTGTATTGTGTTACCTTTATGAATGGCGCAAGGAGAGGGGTCTTGTCTGGGCGCTCCTGGATATCTATAATCTCCAAGACAAGCTAAAAGGTTATAAATCAGTGAGGCCTGGTTATTGTTGGATGCCGCTGGTATCTGCCTGGCATTCTCTTCTGGGGTTGGATTACTTTTATAATACTGTCGGTGATTCTCACTTCGTCATCGAATGGCCATGTCACCTGAATCGTCATTGCATCATTTTGGTTAGTGTTTAAAAATTCTCATGGATCTATTCCAATTATTGACTACAAACTGTCGTGTACAATGTTCCGTCTAAACCGCGCGGCTGAGAAGCTGTCTGATCGTCGCCGCGCAGCAGTTGGAGTTACCGCGCAACCAATTTTATGTGATAAAAGTTCTCTGAACTAACTGTCCAGGTGACCGATGATGCCAGTCCAGATTGTTTCCAGTAAACATTGTCATAGCTGGCAGTTGCTCCCCTCCCCACACATACACACACTCTTTGTCGTTATCACGGTCTGTCCAGTAGTATGGTGTAAAAGAATAGCGTACACATATTCAGTTTTCCTTATCACTGTCTATCAGTGAGAGAAACCGCACCAGGCGACAGATGTACCTAACTTTTTAAAAAAAAAAATGATGCCCAAAATTATGGTCTATATTCTATAACTATAAGTTTACCGTTGGAAGTCTATGAACGTAGCAGTAGAAAACTAGGAATTTGCCAGTATAGCGCTACGGCCCTCGTCTTGTGTTTATTTTGCCCTCGACTACACCTCAATTTGTTGTTTCCGTCAGCCGAGACGTGATCACGTGACGTCACGGTTAGCGGAACAGTTAATGGCTGTTTTATAAGGATAGCTTCCCCGACAGGTCGATGGTAGGGAACCGTGACGCAGTAATACCACGAGTTTCACGAGATTTTATCGCTCCATCATTTAAGAGGCCGTTCCGAGGTTGTGTTGGGTTCTTTCATTCCCCTAATCGTCTGCATGCGTACGATTTCCCGCTCTTTTCTTTGATGAAGCAAATGTATTAAAATTGCATTGAATAGATCTATTTCACGGGCTTAGTTCATAGAGTACTGTGTCTTCATGTGTAGATAAAGCGTGCGGGGGTGGGGATGTACGGTGGATGTTATTGTTTGGGAACGTCTGACAGGTTAGAGATATTTCAATTTGCTCAATTGGGGCTCATTGAGTCGCATGACCAATATGTCAATTAAGTTATACAGGTTTTTTTTAACGTATACTACTGACATGTTCAATGGAACATCGCTGGCATGCAATAAAATTATAAAGAACATGGATGACATTAACTATATTGTACATCTTTACATTAAAAAAAAACCCAGCGTTTTTGACTATAAATTCTTTATAATATTTATATATGAGACGCGATTGATATTTATTCAAAATATTTAAATTTTTAATGTAATATGCACCGCGTGACAGACTAACAAACATTTACATGCTGCATGGAGATAATCTGAAAATTAATTAATTTAATTACATTACGTTCGATGGATCTGATACAATGCGTTGTTAGGCGACAAAAGACTGTGTGCAAAATTTCAGCTCGATAGGATCGCGGAAAGAGGGTCATTTTGGACTTTTTTTTGTAAGACCATGACAAGGCCGTGATTGTGAAGTTAATATAAAGGATTTAAAATCCAAGGTCCAGGAACAAGTTCATTTACTCCTCCTCCTCCCTCCCCCCCGGTCTTTACGACTCACCTGAGGTCAATCCCAGTGATACTTGGACTTGCCCGACGAGTTGTGACATCTAATCTGCCAGTGATAACAGCCGGACAGTTGACCCGAAGAAACCTATTTCTCCCCCTCCCCCACGCCCTTCTCACAGCCTTCAAAGTAAAGATTCTTGTTCGCCGTCTGACCTGCTCCTTTCACAACGTTAACGGTCAGTTTTGAAATCTGAAATGGGGTCAAAGTCAACTCAATCAACAACTGTCGTTGGAGGGTTGCTTGGATCCGTTAGTTAGATGGTCAATACTGAGGTGAGGAGATATTGTGGGTCTGTTGGAGTGGTGGCGGGGAGGGGAAAGGTGTGCCTCAAACGATTGTTGTCATTAAGACGACCTCCATTGAAATTGAATGCTGTTGTTTGTGTGTGTAAATGGAAAAGACGTAAACAGGGTAAGGGTTAGCCTGACAGGACGTAACCATTACCCTGTTTACGTCTTTTCCATTTACTTTTCTATAAGCCTGATTGCCGTATCACTCCTCATTTTGTTTGTGTATGGTTGGTTGTGTTATTTATTGAACAATCACAACATGAAACAACTCATGTCTCTATTATCATTTTCCTTTATAAACTGTATGAGGAAATTCTACATTTGCATTGTATTAATACAGTCAATAAGACACTGCCCTAACTAATGTTAACATAACGACTTTCTGGAAGCTTCTGTTGTATTACTATGTGTGGGGGTGGACATACATTGTAGGAAACGAACCTTGGAAATCAGTTGATGCCAAACACCTGCGTATTTTATAGATAAGTTTTTTTTTTAAAAATCTGTGCATGGTCTGTTCATGGTTAGTTTTTAAACGGTCACCTGGACGTTTCAAATAATCATTGTTAAAAATGCTGTCAGAAATATGACCAACTGTATGTTGTATTCACATACTGTATGTGCTACCATGGACATAAACTGTGTGTGTGTTTTGTATATGTTGTATTCACATTCTAGACTTATTTCCTACTGACTACTACCATTGACATAAACTTTGTATTTGTTTATGTTGTAAGTATAGTATGTTGTCGATACACATGAATTGTGTGTTTTATTCTGGCACCTAGATACATTAGCGACAAGAAAGTTAAACCACTGTATTTACTTATTACAGTCTATAGAAATAAACTATGTGTCGTAATTAAATACTCAGAGATGTTAACAGCTATAAAGTTAAACTGTTATACATTCACATACCAAGACATAACCCCCTCGTTTCTCCTCCCAAATAATAGCAGCTATAAAGTTAAACTGTTATACATTCACATACCAAGACATAACCCTCTCGTTTCTCCTCCCAAATAATAGCAGCTATAAAGTTAAACTATGTTATATATTCACATACCAAGACATAACCCTCTCGTTTCGTCTTTCCTCCCCGCCCCAACAGGTTCAGACCTGACAATTTGCCCTCACACAGAAACCTGCTGTACCCGTGGCATGGAGGACCGACTTACGTCACTAAGCCGCAAAGAACATTCGAAACAGATGGACGAGGCGCTCAAGTTACTAAAAACAACATTCGCTTCCAGAACTAAAAAGTTTGACGGTGAGTCGCCATTTTTTAATGTAATTTGTAATTGTCATTCATTTTATTCTTAACGACCTATTTAAACTACAACAAAATTCTCCCTTCCAATTGAATAAAAATTTTATGTTAACCTTTAAAACTTAACACATTACCTGAATTCATATTTGATCTCAAACAAACTACGGAATCCAGCGGATATTTGGAGGAACATATACTTACATTCAAATGACCCTCATCAAAATTTCAACACCCTACAACACCCCACCGCAGGAGTGGGATTTCCTTTCTGTTGCTGGCCCAAAACCGCCCCCCTTTTCCCCCATTATAAGATTTGACTGGACATGGGCCTTTTGCCACGATTTGACGGATTGGTTCACATTTAATTGAAATTATTGCAGTGGCGTAGCTAGGGTCATGTGCGCCCGGGGGCAAGACACAAATTCTGCGCCCCTTGACGGACCGAAACATTCTCCAAGAAAAATATGAAATTTTACGGTTTATATGGTTCATTTTTTGAAGCAAATGATATTTTAATGAAATACAATACAGACTAATAATTCTCTATACGATTATAAACAATTTATTTGAAAAAAAAATACTCTACTAATTATACATGACTCGAATAGACATAATCTAAAATAAATGGATCTTCCTTGATTTGAATGTCGTCAATCTCGCTGTTAAAATTGATATTCTCAAGTGTTCTCTTTCGATGCTAAGGAGTGCAAGATCATCCAGACGATCTTGATCCATTGAAGCACGTAATTAAGACAAAATAAGGTTTACTTTGCTGAAGGACCGCTCACAGCTTTTAGTTGAAACAGCAATTTTTAGAAGTATTTGAAGTGAAATGCGCAGATTCGGAAATACGTCATCTCCATATGAAACAATAAAATCGAGAAGATCCAAAGTAGTTTCCGGTAGAACTTCAGTACGGGTACTGAGCATCATTTTTTAGTCTTTGATTTCTGTACACAATTCGTAGAAATTAGCAAAATCTAAGCAATTATAACGAAGCGTATCGACTTTTGTTTCAGCAAGAAGAGATTTGACGTCTAGTAAAAATCCAAATTTGTTGTTTAGGTTGTTTAAGGCGTAAAATATGTATTGATATCTCCTGTTGGAGTTTATCAATTTCGCTGTTCATAGCAAGTGCAATTTTTTCTTATGGAGAAAGTTCTGCATCTCTTTTTAATTCTCCAAGGCATCCTCCGATGTCGTCTAATCTTCTGTCAAACTCGATTCTCCAAGTTGTGCATCTTCTTTCCCATTGTCTACCGCAACATGGCTCAAATTAACACGAATGTTGACAATTTCTTGCTCAAGCGATTCAAAATCAGATTAAGCTTCCTTGAAACTCACAGTAGGTTCTGGAACCGTTTCTGGACACTATCAATTTTATCAAGTATGATGTTCCAGAAATGTTTAAAATCTAGGAAGTTAAAGTTTTATATACCTACCAGCAAAGCTTCTGCATCACTTCTGGTGTCAGGCGTCATATTTGTATGTTCTGATAATTTTTCCAACAGCCCTGCCATGTCATCTAGTCCTTCATAAATTGCTGTAACAGCTTCTGATCGTGCAATCCAACGTGTTTCAGACTCCCTCTTCATTGTGATTGGCACAACTCTTTTTT
>MUZC01001755.1:574963-596113 GCA_002072015.1 Radix auricularia | reverse complement strand
TTTTACTTGCTAGTCTATCTCGATTAATCCTACAGTGCGTAAATTTCATGCTTCTCTCACGGACCACCTGGCAAATCTTCGCGGACTACTAGTGGTCCGTGGACCACAGGGTGAGAACCACTGCTTTAAGCCACTCCTTTTTCTTGTCTTGGTAATTTTGGTTGCTTTTAGTGTCGTCTCTGGTAGCTCTATTAAAAGAATCGTATTGGTCTCTTATTGCTCACTACCATCAACTAACAGTTTTTTAAATTAAAAAAAACAACACATTAGCAATCCTACATTAGGATGTGTCATTTATTTATGAGTAGAAGGGCGCCCCTTAACGCTCAATGGGGGCGCCTAAATCATGTTTAACAACTGTTTTGTAATAAAGATATGTTCGGAGCTCCAATATTCAATCTTGCAAACGTATTTGGGATACATTAGTTTACATTAAAATGAAATTAAATAATGAGTTTTATACTCATTTTGGCGCCCCCCTAACGTGGCGCCCGGGGGCATTCGCCCCCCCTGCCCCCCCTCGCTACGCCACTGAATTATTGGAACTCGAGTTGCTAAGAGGAGATTACTGTTTGATTAAAAAGCATATGAAAAGTATACAACCACCTTCAACCTTGTACACCGTCCTACCAAGTGCCTTTACAACCACCACCCATCAAAATTGTACAGCCATCACCCATCAACTTTGTACACCGCCATCAACACTGTACACCCACCTACCATCAACACTGTACACCCACCTACCCTCAACGCTGTACACCCACCTAACATCAACACTGTACACCCACCTAACATCAACACTGTACACCCACCTACCCTCAACGCTGTACACCCACCTAACATCAACACTGTACACCCACCTACCATCAACACTGTACACCCACCTACCATCAACGCTGTACACCCACCTACCATCAAACTTGTGCACACCGAATGACCCACTCGGAAGCTGTTTACAGTGAGTGATATATATGTCAGTCTGCGACAGATAATGGGCCCCGTAGTTCATGCTTGGGCCAAGACCCCACCGCTCTCGGCCGCCCTTGTCGTCACCCAAATTGTCTAACAACTTGCAATCATTGGCTGTGTCTAGCTAGCTTCTGGACACGAGTGTTTACTGTTGGTGAACGAGGACAGCGGAGGGGTTTTATTGTTCCTCTTCATGAGTTGATAGCGACAGAAGGTCAGGGCTAGAATGATGACCCCAATTGACCCCCTAACACTTTTTTCTCTCACCGCTCTGGTTACAGTTCCGGAAGCGGTCGTGTTAGTGGTACTCACCCCCACCCCCACGTTTCCAGTTTGCTGGTGCTAGCCGTGCCCTGGTATGCCAGCAGTTAAGCAGATGTCAAAGTCTGTTTAATCCAGCAGCCGCCCTATCGCTTTACCTAACCAAATTTCCCGTCCACTTCGGAAATGCCTGTTTCCGGACTGCCAATGGAAAGGCTAACGACTAGAAGAGTATTACATAATTTTTTTTAAATATTTTTTTTTGGGGGGCCCTGTCACATTAGTGAAGCGATGCTGGGACTGGAAGACAGGAGAGGCACTGTCAAGCAAGTGGGTTGATGCTGGGTCTGTAAGCAAGTAGAAGTACTGTTACACTAGTGGGGTTGTAAGAAAAAAATGTGTGACATAATGGAGAAATATTCATTAAATGTGTGAGACGACTTAGGGCAATGCTGATAAAATATGTGACAGAAGCAGAAGGCGATATTCGACTAGCCCCAGTCTCTATCAGTTCAATGATCGGCTGGCATTGATAATGATATACTTAAACTTCGGGCTCACGATTGAATAACCCCACGTGACAGTTTCATTAATTTTTTAAAAACTTATGTTTGAACAACCATAACTTCCCCGCCTCGCACCTCTAAGTTACGCCGCCTCATGTTACAGTCTAATCCGTTTGACCGATGTGTTACCAATGAATATCTCTTGTCCAGTTCGACCCCAGTAAGCCAGGCAATTCTATCGGCAACATTCGCCGCCTCCCCCTGTTCACGTCTTCCAGTGATGTAATGCCAGCATTTATTCTGGTACACCCCCCATTCCCCTTCCGTGCTCACTGATTTCTTAACGTTTCAGACGGCTGAACCCGGCGCGTCGGAACACTCTCCGCCCGCCCCCATCCAATCTCTCACCCCCAATCCTAACGCATTCTCACACCACCCCTCCCCCCATTCGTCCATATAAACTTACCATGCGTATTTGGAGATTTAGGCCATGACAGGGTAAAGGATTAGTCCGTGTTCTGAATGTGAAACGTTCAAAATCAGCTGAGAGAGAGAAAGGAAGAAAAGGCCTGTTTGAGGGGAAGTCAACCCCCCTCCCGCCTTTCCCTTTTTTCTTTCTCTCTACTTCTCAGGATTCGTCTCGACAATATTTTCCTGTCCTGGCATTTGGTTAATGGATTAAAAATATAAGGGAGAAACTCCAGCCCAGTGAAATGTGGTTGAAATTCAAGCGATTCACTTGGGACTCAGTTGGAACTCGGTTTTACGTGGTATACCATATAGTTAGAAGATATCAGGCTAATATCGCTGCTAATTGTTGAACAGAAATCATTGTCTAGAAACTCGAATTTACTCAAGATGACAGCGAGTGAGGCAGTGTGGTAACCATGACAAAACATGCATTAAAATAACTTGATGGAATCGAATAAAAAACACGCATTCAAGTAACTTTTTGTATACGAATTAAAATCTGCATTTAAATTGCTTAATGTATGCGAATCAAAACATGCTTTCAAATAATTATTGTATACGAATGAAAATATGCATTTAAATAACTTATTGTGTAACGAATTAAAATTAATGCATTCCAGTACTTATTGTATACGAATCAAAGGGTGCATTCGAGCACTTGTTGTATACGAATCAAAACATGCATACAATTACTTATTGTATACGAATGAAAACATGCATTCAAGTATTTATTTTATAAGAATCAAAGGATGCATTCAACTACTTATTTTATACGAATTAAAACATGCATTCAAGTAACTTACTTTTCATACAAATTCCATAACTTTCTTACAACTCAGATTTGCCACCCCCTCCCCCATTAAAAAAATCATGAACTATTTTAGTATTTTAGCCAACCCTCCGACTAGAGATCGGTTACAAGTTTAAATCAAGATTCCATTTACACATAATAAACGCGCTGTGAGAATTTTATCTCAGAAACGGCTGTTGAGTTTAACACTCTACCGCGGAAAACGATGTCGTAATATCTGAATAGTAGTGAGCCGATATGTACCAAAAGTTGCCAGACATCTTCCCGAATGTTTCTCGATAATCCGGAATGATACACTATCTGATTCATGCACCGAGTTGGTCACCCAACCTTTGGCTCTGTCTAAATGGAGTCTACAATTGTACATCTTTGAACAAGATCCCTTGCTTCTCTCTACCAGTCACAACTGTACATCTTTGAACTAGATCCATTGCTTCTCTATACTTGTCACAACTGTACATCTTTGAACTAGATCCCTCACTTCTCTCTACTTGTTACAACTGTACATCTTTGAACTAGATCCCTCACTTCTCTCTACTTGTCACAACTGTACACATTTGAACTAGATCACTTGCTTCTCTCTACCAGTCACAACTGTACATCTTTGAACAAGATCCATTGCTTCTCTCGTGAGGCTACTCTACCAGCCATCCTCTGCCCAGAGTTATCTTTCATAGAATGAACAACTCTGTTATCACGTCTGCTGGTTAGGTGTTGGCAGGTACAATAGAATTTTTCCTGCCTCTTCAAGCGCTCTTGCACTCCTACCCCTTACCCTAAGATTCCAAGGTTGGATGTTGGAAGAAGTGAGTGTGAGTCAATAATATTAATATGTAAAGGAAGCAGTGAGTCAGATTAGTATATAATGGAAGAAGTGAGTAATCAGATTGGTATATAATGGAAGAAGTGAGTAATCAGATTGGTATATAATGAAAGCAGTGAGTCATTGAAATTGGTATATAATGTAATATAATGTAAGCAGTGAGTCATTGAGATTGGTATATAATGGAAGCAGTGAGTCAATGAGATTGGTATATAATGGAAACAGTGAGTCAATGAGATTGGTATATAATGGAAGCAAAGAGTCAATGAGATTGGTATATAATGGAAGCAGTGAGTCATTGAGATTGGTATATAATGGAAGAAGTGAGTCAATGAGATTGGTATATAGTGGAAGTAGTGAGTCAATGAGTTTGCTATATAATGTTGTAAGCAGTGAGTCAGAATGGTATATAATGGAAGCAGTGAGTCAGAATGGTATATAATGGGAGCAGTGAGTCAGAATGGTATATAATGGGAGCAGTGAGTCAGATTGGTATATAGTGGAAGCAGTGAGTCAATGAGATTGGTATATAATGGAAGCAGTGAGTCAGATTGGTATATAATGGAAGCAGTGAGGCAATCAGATTGGTATATTATGGAAGCAGTGAGTCAGATTGGTATATAATGGAAGCAGTGAGTCAGATTGGTATATAATGGAAGCAGTGAGTCAGATTGGTATATAATTGAAGCAGTGAGTCAATGAGATGGTATATAATGGAAGCAGTGAGTCAGATTGGTATATAATGGAAGCAGTGAGTCAGATTGGTATATAATGGAAGCTGTGAGTCAGATTGGTATATAATGGAAGCAGTGAGTCAGATTGGTATATAATGGAAGCAGTGAGTCAGATTGGTATATAATGGAAGCTGTGAGTCAATGAGATTGGTATATAATGGAAGCAGTGAGGCAATCAGATTGGTATATAATGGAAGCAGTGAGTCAGATTGGTATATAATGGAAGCAGTGAGTCAGATTGGTATATAATGGAAGCAGTGAGTCATATTGGTATGTAATGGAAGCAGTGAGTCAATGAGATGGTATTTAATGGAAGCAGTGAGTCAGATTGGTATATAAGGGAAACAGTGAGTCTATGAGATTGGTATATAATGGAAGCAGTGAGTCAGATTGGTATATAATGAAGCAGTGAGGCAATGAGATTGGTATATAATGGAAGCAGTGAGTCAGATTGGTATATAATGGAAGCAGTGAGGCAATGAGATTGGTATATAATGGAAGCAGTGAGCCAGATTGGTATATCCCGACTAGACATAAAACGGAAAGTTCTAAAAGTTTTAGCACTTTTTAATGTTTTTGTCAGTTGAAAATCCAAATTTTGATAGTACGTGTTTTAACTCAGAAGTAAAAATTTCCAGCAAGTAAATCCTGCCCTGACATTTGATTTTGTTACCAACATGCAATATTCCATAGATATGATTGACATTAATTTTGTTATTGGGCTATGAGGTTTCAATGTGTACCGTATATTTCTGGTTGTGCCAGTCAGTCCTAAATTGTGCAAGATAGTCCCTAATGTAACACATTAAACTGCAATTCAATGGCTTCTCTTTCTACTAATTTATGTGTCTTATTCTATTTTGGTTCATACAATTGTGTTAGTTTGAGTGTCAGTGTTTCTCATGTCCGTATGTATGTGTGTCATACTGGTTTCTGTGTCAGTATTCCACCTGTCCGTGTGTATGTGTGTCATACTGGTTTCTGTGTCAGTATTCCACCTGTCCATATGTATGTGTGTCACACTGGTTCCTGTGTCAGTGTTCCTCTTGTCCGTGTGTATGTGTGTCATACTGGTTTCTGTGTCAGTATTCCACCTGTCCGTGTGTATGTGTGTCATACTGGTTCCTGTGTCAGTGTTCCTCTTGTCCGTGTGTATGTGTGTCATACTGGTTCCTGTGTCAGTGTTTCTCATGCCCGTATGTATGTGTGTCATACTGGTTCCTGTGTCAGTGTTCTTCCTGTCCGTGTGTATGTGTGTCATACTGGTTCCTGTGTCAGTATTCCACCTGTCCGTGTGTATGTGTGTCATACTGGTTCCTGTGTCAGTGTTTCTCATGTCCGTGTGTATGTGTGTCATACTGGTTCCTGTGTCAGTATTCCACCTGTCCGTGTGTATGTGTGTCATACTGGTTCCTGTGTCAGTGTTCCTCTTGTCCGTGTGTATGTGTCATACTGGTTCCTGTGTCAGTGTTCCTCTTGTCCGTGTGTATGTGTGTCATACTGGTTCCTGTGTCAGTGTTCCTCCTATCCGTGTGTATGTGTGTCAGTGTTCCTCCTGTCCGTGTGTATGTGTGTCATGCTGGTTCCTGTGTCAGTGTTCCTCCTGTCCGTGTGTATGTGTGTCATACTCGTTCCTGTGTCAGTGTTCCCCCTGTCATGTGTATGTGTATCACACTGATGCCATGTTTTCTTACCTGGTCAATACCTGCACTTGATAAAAGCGGAAGTTGAAGAGGCAGTAAGCGCGTCAGAGGTTGCTAACACATGCCCGGATGTGCCAGTGCAGGGAACCCGAACGTGACCACCTTCTTACACTCGTTTGCACCTAATACGATACAGAGATTGATGACAGTAAGGGAGCTAGCTAGCTATTAACTGTTAGGGATACAGTTTTATAATTAGGTTTACTTTAACAGTAGACTGTCGAAATTAATATTGCCCTTATTATGAAATCAGTTGCATAATGGACATAAATTAAAATTGAAGAGAGGATGAGGAAGCGACGGATAGAAAAAGACATAGTTATGGAAATAAGTAAATAGAGTATAGAGTTATTGAAAAAGACGAAGATTTAGAAAGACATAGTAATATATAGAGAGAGAGACAGATGGATAAGATTAAACCGACTAGCGCTCCCCTCAAAGTGTATCCCTATTATCAGTTACTGCTGAAATTATCGATCTCCATCGCCCTGTTTAATGGACCAGTCTTCTATATATAGACAATTAACCCTGTCTTGGGTGGTCAAAGTTAGGTCTTCGGTGGTCAAAGTTAGGTCTTTGGTGGTCAAAGTTAGGTCTTCGGTGGTCAAAGTTAGGTTGTGGGTGGTCAAAGGTAGATCTGGTATGGGGTTGTAAAAAATAGGTCTGGGGTGGTCAGTTAGGTCAAGGGTTGTCAAAGGTGGGTCTCGCGTGGTTAAAGTTAATGTGGTCAAAGTTAGATTTGGTGTCGTCAAAGGTCAGGGGGGCATCGGGTGGCAAAAGTTAGGTCTGGGGTGGTCAAAGTTAGATCTGGTGTGGCTTAAGTTAGGCCTGTGATGGTCAAAGGTAGGTCTGGGGCCAAAGTTAGTTCTGGTGTGACTAAAGTTAGGCCTGGGGTGGCTAAAGTTTGGTCTTGTGTTGTCAAAGTTAGCCGTGGGGTGGCAAAAATTAGGCCTTGAGGGTCAAAGTTTGGTTTAGGGGGGGGGCAAAGTGAGCCCGGGGCAGTGCTAGCTCTATGGTTGTCAGAGGAAACTGCCATCTGGGTGCCAGAAATAGGGAGAGTTGTTTAAAAGGGAAAACTCTCTTACGACTGGAGCATTATTTATATAGAAGTTTTATGCTGTGTCATGAAGTGGGTAAATGATACTCTATGAAACGTGCTGGCTAGAAATTAGATGTTGCTGTATATTATAGTTATAGGTAGGGTATAAACAATATAGCACGCGACAGAACTGTATAATGTTAATGACCGTGTGATGTCAGGTTGTGTAAAGAAGAAATTGATCAGCCTTACAGTTCAGTTCCTCGTTGTTACTATCTTTAGAACTTGTAATTTAAGCCTCGAACACAGTCCCTGGGCATGAAAAAAAAAAAACAGTGTGTTTGTGTGGGTACTTATTTGATACGTGTGCTGTAGTAAAGATTGAAAAAAAAAATCAGTTGGCTTACTTGGTTTAGAGAAATAGTTTTCCTCAATCTTTGTCATAATATTTGGAAAAAAAAAAAAAGAGTGTTTTCTTCATTAATAAAAATTTTAAAAAATTGATACATTTTACATCGCATGTAGACTCCCGCCACACGAGAAAATGTGTGGTCGGACTGACTCGACCTACTCTCGTTAAAAGATCAGCTCATAATTTAGAGTTTCTGTTTTTCCCCTTGACTTTTTAATCACGTAACGAGGTATCTTAAACATCGATAATATGTTACCTGGGTGCAAGGCATTTTTGGCCAATAAATAAGGTGTCAATCAATCAACTGTCCTTATATATATATATANCGACCATTTTAGGAAAAACCTAGCCAACATGTCAAAATAAACCTAGATCAGAAGATATATATATACTTCCTTTCTCATCTGGCCACTCATTTTCTTACCAGGTTATTCCCTCTCTTACCCGGACTATTCCTTCCCCACAAGACAATTTCTTTATCACCCGGACTATTCCTTCCCAACAAGACAATTTCTTTATCACCCGGACTATTCCTTCCCAACAAGACAATTTCTTTATCACCCGGACTATTCCTTCCCCACATGACAATTTCTTTATCACCCGGACTATTCCTTCCCCACAGGACAATTTCTTTATCACCCAGACTATTCCTTCCCCACATGACAATTTCTTTATCACCCGGACTATTCCTTCCCCGCAGTACAATTTCTTGATCACTGGGACTATTCCTTCCTCACAGGACAAATTCTTTATCACCCGGACAATTCCTTTCAAATTCTTAGCATCACAAATTTCACTCTGATACTCTCAGCATGTCTCCATTCTTTCTCTCCTCTTTCTACCCCATTTCTCTTTCTACCCCTTTAAACCACTAGCTCCCTCTAAATATAATAAATTGAAATCGCAGCTAAACATTCCGGAAATATTTGGTGTGTGGCGGGGAAGGAGGAGCCCAGCCCCCTTTCTCCTCCACGCCCACTCCTCTCTCGCCCCCCCCCAGCCTGACATGGTGAGACGGGCAGACAGATGGAGAGTGCATGTAGTTAGACATTTAACACTGATGCCTGTTTTTCCCTGACTTATTTTCTTAAGCCCCCATGTAAACACACATTTTGGCCAGGGGCTGCTTCGTGCAATTTTTTTATTATCTATAGCTCATGTAGGACACAGAGAAATGTACATTTATTTGGATAATTTTACCTTTTCAAAAGTCAAAAAGAAAGCTCTCGTTTAAAAAATGATAATTTATGTTCTAAATTAGTAAAATTTAGGTAAATATAATTACTAAATAACTGAATTTTACACACACACACAAACACACATATAAATTTATAATTACGGCTGCGGAAATAAACGATTAATTAATCGATTAATAGTTTAAAATTTTAATCGATTTAAATTAATTTGATTGATTAAAATTTTATAAAATATTTCTAGTTTTAACAAAATAATAATTATTATATTTTTTTACTTACATACTTTCCCGTCGTATTATTATTATTATTATTATCTATTTAGACGTGCATACTCAAAAAAAAAAGTTTCGTCTTACTAATTTCTTGCAAAGCAGAACAAATTTGTTGTGTTGCTACACAACATTTGGGAGCATTGGAATTACCGTGACTTACCGATTTTTCGAAATAATGAATCGCGACTTAACAGGATCTATATATGAGTTATATAAATAGAATTACCGTAATAGAAATAAATCAAATTAAATATTTTACCCGATTAATCAAACATTAAAAAAGTGCACTATTACACCATTACTACTTCGCACACCACTACTGCCCGTACACCACCACTTCCCCGTACACCACCACTGCCCCATTCACGACCACTAACTATTACACAAGCCCTAATTCATACATACTCCCAAGCTCTCACTTACCCACGAGCTGGTACGTAACCGTTATATTAACATTAATAAGATAGCTCCAGCCTGACACTCCGCTCTACGAGCTTAACCCGCGAGGGCATTTATCTGATCCATCTCATGTAAACAATCGCTAGTTGAACCCTAACAAAGACCAGCATTTAGAGATGAACGAGTCTTTGTCTTGAAGGAGATTGAAGCTGTTAAGCACACTTCTTAATTTTTTAAAAAAAAATTCTATTATTATTTATATATATATTTATGTAGTTAATATGCTATGAATGTTTCTTTTTATTTATATATGTATTTTTGTTTCCATGTAAAGCGCTGTGAGCCTGGCTCCTTGCTGGGATACAGCGCTATATAAATCATCATTTTATTATTATTATTATTATTATATATAGATTCAATTATAAAAAATTATTTACCAAAAAGAGTAAGATTTTGTTACACGTTATTAAAATAAAAGCAATATATTGTTCTAGAATTACATAAAGCATTGTAAAGACTTTCACAAAATAACGTTGTGACCAATCGACAGGGCCTGGAATTCTGGTCTATGTCTCCTGTTGCGTTTAAGTCTATCAGATAACACACAGCATTAGTCTGCAGTCCGATATTTGTTACAAACAATTGAATTTACAATCAGAACTTGGCAAACTAAACTGAAGATAGTAACCTCTGTTTTCCTTTTACTATTACATCTCAGTGCTGCCAGCGACCATTTTAGGAAAAACCTAGCCAACATGTCAAAATAAACCTAGATCAGAAGGAAAAAAAGAGAAAAAACCTAGACATGCTAAAAATAAATAAAAATGACGTCACAAACTCCCCCACCCCACCCCCTTATTTCAAATAGAGCATGTCTCAAAAAAAAATTTTTTGTCAAGCATTATTCAAGTATGTATTTAGTGTAATTGTAAGGGTGCAATCTAATAGCGTAAAGGACGTGAAGCCATTTAAACCGTCACTAAATAATTAGGAATCAAATATTAAAGTGGAGCTTTCATTTAAAGTTGCGCGTTTTTTTGAAGTGACGTCACAGTTCTTAAACAGCCCCCCCCCCTTTGTCACAAATCTCACAAAAGTATGACTACATTCCATCCTTCCCCAAAATCGTTTTGGACTTGGCATTTATTAATATATTCTACATAACTATTTGTAAAATATACTTACATTTGATTTTTTCTTCACTTATGTCATCATCTTTATAAATCTTTTGGCAATCTTATCAGCATTCTTGGAATAATTCACTATGACTATGACTATCTGAGTCTTTTTAGATTATCTTTAGCCTATATTCAATACGGCATATACTTGAGAGTTTATTCTCTCATTGCCGACAGATGAAAATGTTAGAGCCTCTAATAGTCTAATAAAATTGAATATTTTTGCCCGATCAAGTTGTTTTATCTTGTACCAGAATTGTATAGACATATGGCGCCACCTTTCGATTTTAGTAGCACAGAGCCATAGATTATGATAGATATAATAATGGAACATCAAAGAGCGGCTAAAAATACTGTTGCTACATACTGCTTATTTTTATTTTTGAAAAATCGAATTATTTAGAATGTTAATTGCGTATATTTAATTATTTTGTTTCTTTCACATGGAATATTTACTATAAAAAACAATTTTAAAAAACCTAGACGAGGTAAAAAAAAAAATCCCTAGATCTAGGTTGAAAAACCTAGCGCTGGCAGCACTGTTACATCTGAAACCGAGGCGGAAGTGAGGGCCGCAACTCTTCTTAACAGGGCATCAGCATAGCAGAAGTGGCAACTGAGACTGAGATGCATATGGCAGATGGCGAAAAAAAGGGTGTTGTCCGATATGTTTTTTTCAAACATAAGTCAGGAAAACATGTACACGCGTTATTTTCGGTGAGATTAGGAAAACATTTACACGGCTGAAAGTGTAATACATTTACGCGGCTGAAAGTGTCATATATTTACATGGCTGAAATTGACATACATTTACGCGGCTGAAAGTGTCATATATTTACATGGCTGAAATTGACATACATTTACACGGCTGAAAGTGACATACATTTACGCGGCTGAAAGTGTCATATATTTACATGGCTGAAATTGACATACATTTACACGGCTGAAAGTGTAATACATTTACGCGGCTGAAAGTGTAATATATTTGCATGGCTGAAATTGACATACATTTACACGGCTGAAAGTGACATACATTTACGCGGCTGAAAGTGTAATATATTTACATGGCTGAAATTGACATACATTTACACGGCTGAAAGTGACATACATTTACACGGCTGAAAGTGTAATACATTTACACGGCTGAAAGTGTCATATATTTACATGGCTGAAATTGACATACATTTACACGGCTGAAAGTGACATACATTTACACGGCTGAAAGTGTAATACATTTACACGACTGAAAGTGTCATACATTTACACGGCTGAAAGTGTAATACATTTACACGGCTGAAAATGTCATCTGACTCCGAGAAGCTCAGGACGGAGTCTCATCATTACAAATTTGAGAAGAAGCGCTGATGAGTACTTTAACTCGGGAATGTGATTGTTTCTTTTATATGGTTGGAAGTGACACATTATGTAAAGCTAATTTAATCTTTGTTGTTAATATTGTCTCTATGTGGGTTGATACTTACACATGTTACATATACGACATGTTGTTTGTATTGCCTCTCTGTACGTATATATAAAACAGAATGGAACTACAGAAAGCTTTTTAATAAAAAAAAATACAAATTATACAAACTATTTGTGTAAGAAGACAATAAATTTAAGCTTTATTTATGAACTAATACAAATAATAGTAAACGTTTAGGCTAATGCCTTCATCAGTACAATAACATAAATAATTACTTACATATATCTTAATGCATATGTGATAAAAAATGAAAACAAAATAAAATAAAAAACAAACAAGGATAGAGAATATAGGAAAAAGGAGGGACTTCCTCCCTTTTCCTATATTATGTGTCCTTGTTTGTTTTTGTTTTCCTTTTCTTTTAATTTTTATCACATAATATGTTTTAAAATACATGTAAGTAATTATTTATGTTATTGTACTGATGAAGGCATTAGCCTAAACGTCTACTGTTATTAGTATTAGTTCACAAATAAAGCTTAAATTTATAGTCTTCTTACACAATTAGTTTGTGTAATTTATATATTTTTTTGTACTTATATATATGTTGGATCCACATATTCGTCTCTCTGTGGGTTTATACTTACATATCTTATATACGAACGGCTACTCTGGCAGCTTTTTTCGACAATATCGACATTCCTAATAGATACCTTTATCTTTGACACCGATAAGAACGTATGTTATTATTGTACAGCTGTCACAGCAATAAGAACGGATGCTATTATTGTATAGCTACCATTTTCCCTGACACCAATAAGAACGGATGCTATTATTGTATAGCTACCATTCTCCCTGACACCAATAAGAACGGATGCTATTATTGTATAGCTACCATTCTCCATGACACCAATAATAACGGATGCTATTATTGTATAGCTACCATTCTCCCTGACACCAATAAGAACGGATGCTATTATTGTACAGCTGTCACACCAATAAGAACGGATGCTATTATTGTATAGCTACCATTCTCCCTGACACCAATAAGAACGGATGCTATTATTGTATAGCTACCATTCTCCCTGACACCGATAAGAACGTATGTTATTATTGTATAGCTACCATTCTCCCTGACACCGATAAGAACGTATGTTATTATTGTACAGCTGTCACACCAATAAGAACGGATGCTATTATTGTATAGCTACCATTCTCCCTGACACCAATAAGAACGGATGCTATTATTGTATAGCTACCATTCTCCCTGACACCAATAAGAACGGATGCTACTATTATTGTACCACCTCACAAGCTAACACAACCCCTGAAACTACTTTACCGTTCCAAAAATAACAGTCAGCCCCGTGTTTCTTCAACTCGACAGTTCCTCGGTTTGCAAGCTGCACAGGTTCCAGTCGCACGTAAGGATTAACCCTTGGACTATCAAATAAAAAAAAAAGAGGATTTTTCAATAGCATGTCTTGCAGTCGGTCACATTAAAAACCCTAGGGCTTACGTTAGCGCGGGATTGTCGCTGGGGTTAATCCATAAAGTATAATGTTCCGTGGCTCGGAGCAGTTAGAAATAAGACATTTAAAAAAAAAAAAAAGGGATGTGGCAACTTACAACTGTGTTAAGTATCTTTGCAATCCGTGTCCCGATACGCGGATTGTAGGCTTCGGATTGTATCAAATAAGCGAATCGGGATTTCTTAGTGACGCGTGCTGTGAAATTGGAGGAATAAGACAGACGTTACTTGTGACGCGTGCTATGCAATTAGAGGAATGAGACATACATTACTCAGTGACGCGTGCTATTAAATTAGAGGAATGAGACAGACATTATTGTTTGAACAGACGGAAGGAAATTTCTCCCTCAGGGTAAGGGATAGTCTGGAGTTATTCCTGGAATAGCGGGGTTAGGGTTAGGGCTAGAATAAGGGAATGGTCTGACAGAATTGATGCGATTACGTTGACAGTTCGATAACGTGCGTCTTTCGCTTTGAGCTTGGCTAGGTTAGTGAGACACGCCATTCTTTCAATACTAGATCCGCCGTTTAAACGTCATTTTGTTTATGGTTTGAAGTCAACACATTTTTTAAACTAGTTGAACAGCGGTGTAAATTCTGTTATAGTCAGGGCAGTTAAAATAAGTGGTATGTGTGTAATTATTTGCCGACGTGTCCTGGTATGTGTGTAGTTTATTTGCCGACGTGTCGCGTTATGTGTGTAGTTTATTTGCCGATGTGTCTTGTTTTGTTGTGTTATATATTGGCCGATGTGTCCTGGTATGTGTGTTTTTTATTTACCGATGTGTCCTGGTATGTGTGTAGTTTATTTGCCGATGTGTCCTGGTATGTGTGTTGTTTATTTGCCAATGTGACGTGGTATGTGTGTTGTTTATTGGCCGATGTGTCCTGGTATGTGTGTTGTTTATTGACCGATATGAAGGGAGGTATGTAGCCTAGAATTTTATCAGCGCCACCATTTGATAGTGGCGACATTATCTGTCTGATAAGCTCTATAACCTCCCCCCCCCCTTCAACCCGCCTACGTATCTTAAGGTCTCCCACGTGAGGCCCGGGTTGTACAGATAATAATGAACGTACATCAACACTAATTCAATTTTCACCTAAAACCAAGAAGAGTTACGTTTTCTTTGCCGTGTCAAGCTCGGCGAGCCGGCGGCTGTCGAGGGCCGTTTCTTCGAGTGAGCACTGGAACGCCACGTCATATATTGCCTGTAATTAACATCACGTGTGAGCACTTATCTCATTACTGATAGGACTAATTCAGTTTCTAGCCCGCATGACAGTTGAACTGAATGGAAATATCACCAGCTCACATACCACCGCCCACCAACCTATTAGTCCAGGACCCCCCCCCCCCTTTTTCCAACTAAAATAAAATCTTCAATGCAACCCTCCTCCAACCAAACAAAACCTCCATCCACTTCTCCAACCTCTCTCCTACCCATTACGCTAACATTTTACCAGCCCATTCCTCCAACCCCTGTCTACTCCCAACTCACCACTCTATCCACCCGTCACGTCCCCAGTCTCACTAACCAACACATCCCCACACGAACAAAAGGACTTTCACCTCTGTTCTAAACAAAACGTAGCCAAATATCGTAGTAAGGAATCAGTGATTCAAACTATTAAAATTTTTATTCAAGATAAGGGAAAGGGTTAAAAATCGATTTTCCCCCATGCATCGATGATGCCTTCTGTACCCGACTGTGTAGCCTTGAGGTTTCAATGCCACAAATACAGGTTGTGAATAAATTTTGAATGAGTTGTTCCTGAACCTTCCCTGTGGTAGTAGTGGAGGGGAAGTTTGGTCTAAGTTGGCGGGTTAGACGCTATAGTTACACTGTCTTGGCTAATGATAACATTACTTTCACAAAAAGCTGAAGCCCTGGTCGTACAGCCATTGTTTCAAGACCCCAACACAACACCGCCATGTTCTAATTTGAATACACAAAGCGACAAGGCTTTGGCAGATTTGAAATGAATTCCTTTTCCTCATTTAACCAACGAGATTTTTTTTTTTCTAATTCACTCGGGTATTAAATTCTCTTGGCTCAGCAATTTATTCAACCATTTCGATATTTACAAAACATGCATTCAACCGTTACGGTTCGAATGTATGATTTGTATATTTGCTATGCTATGTACAATTCTTATTGGATTACTGACGAAATAAATGAAAAATGTTTAAGCCTCCTTTATATTTTGGAGACCGACCGACCAAACGGTGAGCAGAACGATAAAGTGAGAATAAATTGTAAAAGAATTCCAAAGATATAACAAGAATAATTTTATGTTTAAGAAGGGGTTCTGCGGGGCCCATTCTAGCAGTTTACGGTGTATTTTTAACTTGAATTCACCTAACTAAACTAAACACATATTCTTTGGACCTGAGATCTAATCTCTTAAGGCCTTGGCTATTACTTGGGCAATCTGCTCCATCTGTTGGGCAGTGCCATACAACATTGTCTGAACACAGGACTCCCCTGCCCCCCTAACCTCCCCGGCTATGTCAAGCGCGGGACATGACGTCAACAAGTGTGTGATCGTCTCAGAGGCTTGGCTGCAATGGCGGCAATTGGGGTCCCTGTTGTGATCCAGCCTGTTAAAATAAGAATTCACCTAACAAATGATTGAAAAAAAGGGAGGGGGGAGAGGAAAACATGACGACACATTGCATGAGCCCCAAATATCAAATTAGTACCTTATGTAGAATCAAGGTTTCAGCCTGGATCATGATGGATGTCTTTGGTCAATATTCATCAACCCATGTAAAAGATGTGTGGAGGAAAGAAACTTAGATTTGTCATTTAATTTTTTTTTTTTTTTTCCCGCTTTGAGGCCCACACGGCTCATGAGGTGTATGTTCTGTCTATTATAAGGCGTATGTTCTGTCTATTATAAGGCGTATGTTCTCTCTATTATAAGGCGTATGTTCTTTCTATTATAAGGTGTATGTTCTGTCTATTATAAGGCGTATGTTCTCTCTATTATAAGGTGTATGTTATGTCTATCATAAGGCGTATGTTCTGTCTATTATAAGGTGTATGTTCTGTCTATTATAAGGTGTATGTTCTTTCTATTATAAGGTGTATGTTCTGTCTATTATAAGGCGTATGTTCTTTCTATAATAAGGCGTATGTTCTTTCTATTATAAGGTTTATGTTCTGTCTATTGTAAGGCGTATGCGTATGTTCTTTCTATTATAAGGTTTATGTTCTGTCTATTGTAAGGCGTATGTTCTTTCTATTATAAGGTTTATGTTCTGTCTATTATAAGGCGTATGTTCTTTTTATTATAAGGTGTATGTTCTGTTTATTTTAAGGCGTATGTTCTGTCTATTATAAGGCGTATGTTCTGTCTATTATAAGGCGTATGTTCTGTCTATTATTAGGCGCATGTTCTGTCTATTATAAGGTTTATGTTCTCTCTATTATAAGGTGTATGTTCTCTCTATTATAAGGTGTATGTTCTCTCTATTATAAGGTTTATGTTCTCTTTATTACAAGGTGTATGTTCTCTCTATTATAAGGTTTATGTTCTCTCTATTATAAGGTTTATTTTCTCTCTATTATAAGGTTTATGTTCTCTCTATTATAAGGTGTATGTTCTCTCTATTTTAAGGTTTATGTTCTCTCTATTATAAGGTATGTTCTGTCTATTATAAGGTTTATGTTCTCTCTATCATAAGGCTTGTGTTCTGTCTTTTATACTCATGATTTTTTGTCATTTTAAAAATCCTTTATTTTAACTCGCGGCGTCTACTTTATGCTATGTTTGCTTGCCGAAAACTTTTGATCGATTTTTAACCTACTTCCTCGTAAGCTAGCCAGCTGAAATTTTACAGGCAGACTTGGGCCGATGATAAAAATGATCTATCAGACTTTCAGGGAGACTGTAGTAGTTGTTTTATTATAAATCCTTTACATATGAGAAATTACAAGAATTTTCGATTTTTGGATTGTCGTGCAATGCGTATTATAATGAACATACTTTTAGTTATGTCTCGTAAAAAACGACTTTTTATTAAAAAAAATGTTTTTTTTTATTATTGAGAATTTTATAATACAACTACAATAGTACGGAGACTTTTATACTAAAACTACAAAAGTACTGAGATTTTTACACTACAACTACAATAGTACTGATACTTTTGTACTACAACTACAATAGTACTGAGACTTTATTCTACAATTACAATAGTACTGAGACTTTATTCTACTATTACAATAGTACTGAGACTTTTATACTACAACTACAATAGACTGACAAGCTATGGTGTATGAAATTGGCAATGGTTACATCAAACAAGAATTAAAGAGTTTTAAACGCGTCCGTCTTATTTATTCCGATCTCATGACTGTCGCAAAAGTATAACCTACTAGTGGGGAATGGACTTGAATTAACATATCTAGCCGGGTGTTAAAGTTAATATCAACCAGGACTGCGCCTCTTACGTTTCATTTCCGTTGCCTCTGTTCCCAGCAGAGCACTCTCACTACCCTCAATGAACACGTGGATTGTCCCGTTTCCATTTCGACCTTTATTACCCCTCGTCTTTTTTTTTATAGTGTAGACTGTCGACCTTGTCAGGCTCGGGAATGTGGTTGTATGACCACTGGAATAACAACAACCCGGCCTGTGACCACACGCTGGTCAGTTGGACAACGAATGACCGACTGAGTCACGCTGGTCCACTGGTTCACACCCTAATTGAAAAGCTGTCGTTATTTTTGCTTTGAAAGCTGCACCCCCCATTAATACCGCCAAAAACGGCACCCCAACTTCCTGTAGGTTTTGAACAACTACCATTGGTTCAGCTTGATAGCGTATCCCACAATGCGCACTTTGCGTCAATGTTAGACAGTTGTGTTTTGAATAATTAAAAATAGTGACCTGGGGATAGGGAAAGTTGTGTTTATAATACTTACAATTAGTGCTGGACATGGGGGGTAGGGACAGTTGTGTTTATAATAATTACAAATAGTGCTGGGCATGGGGGTAGGGACAGTTGTGTTTATAATTATTACAAATAGTGCTGGGCATGGGGGTAGGGACAGTTGTGTTTATAATAATTACAAATAGTGCTGGACATGGGGGTAGGGACAGTTGTGTTTATAATACTTACAAAAAGTGCTGGGCATAGGGGTAGGGACAGTTGTGTTTATAATAATTACAAATAGTGCTGGGCATGGGGGTAGGGACAGTTGTGTTTATAATACTTACAAATAGTGCTGGGCATGGGGGTAGGGAAAGTTGTGTTTATAATAATTACAAAAAGTGTTTGACCTGGGGTTACCAAAGGTGTTTGCTACTCACATTAATAATCAACCAGGAAATCTTAACTATTTTTTAAAAATATACGATAACTAATGAGGGAAACGATACTCTGGTCTCAGTTGATTGGTTCTATTGTAACCCTGGTCTCAGTTGATTGGTTCTATTCTAACTGTGGCCTCAGTTTGGTTCTGTTGTAACTGTGGTCTCAGTTGATTGGTTCTATTGTAACCCTGGTCTCAGTTGATTGGTTCTATTGTAACTCTGGTTTCAGTTGATTGGTTCTATTGTAACTCTGGTCTCGGTTGATTGGTTCTATTGTAACTCTGGTCTCAGTTGATTGGTTCTATTGTAACTCTGGTCTCAGTTGATTGATAAATACTTTATTCCAAGTTAACAATGGTTGACCCTTGAGAAGGAACTCGTCTTTCCTGCTAGTGAGAACATAATCAAATCGTGCATCAAATGCTAGAAGTTGATAGCGAGATCGGTCACTTTCACTGTTGGCCCTGTATGCCTTGAAGATAGGATTTTCTTTTTACAATTATTTTATCACCTCTGGAGATCCGAGACCATTTTTGTTTGCCCAAATGTTTGCCTACCAACGGCAAAATCATAGCCGATCTCACCGCTACGTTTTTGATGTAGTCTTAACCCCCCGTAAAAAGATGCTATCTCTCGAGTTCCTTGGTCTGGCCGCGACACTTAACACTAACAAAGCCGATCTTGATTATAGTTGGGACACATCAGCCACTTTCCGGTGTGGACGCCATTGTTAGACCAGAGTGAGGTAAAGCTGTTTACTTCCGACAGACAATTGGATTACAATGACGTAAAGCTATTTACTTCCGACAGACAATTGGATTACAGTGATGTAAAGCAATTTACTTCAGACATAACAGTTGGATTACAGTGATGTAAAGCTAATTCCTTCCGACAGACAGTTGGATTACAGTGACGTAAAGCTACTTACTTGTGACAGACAATTGGATAACAGTGATGTAAAGTCATGACTCTCAATAGAAAGAAATTTTACAATGATGTAAAGCCATTTTGTCCCGAGAAACTATTAGATTACATCGATGTAAAGCTAAGTCTTGCAACTATATTACAGAGATGTAAATCACTTTTCATCCCTGAGACACGTTGACTACATTGATGCCAATCTATTAATGCTATCTTGCTACTTATATTACAGTGATGTCAATCTATTAATGATATCATGTTACTTATATTACAGTGATGTCAATCTATAATGCTATCATGTTACTTATATTACAATGAAATAAAACTATGTTTGGACCCACCAGATTATAATGATATAGTGACATATTCCCAACAGTCATTAAGACCACGACCACTGCTGAAAATGCCAGTCACACAATATAATTAATCCCATTTTTTTGGTCTTACAACTTGACATCGTCTCCACTGATTAACTCGTTAAGTTAAAACTTCTTAATTTCATGGAAATGGAAGGAAAACCAACCAAATAGCAACTGTACCGAGCAGCTCATACCACATTGTAAGACCACTGCTGTTTATTCTAACTCTATTTAGCGTACTTTTAAATGCAAAATTATGTTTTTTAATTCACACATCTCGCAGGAATTTTGCTCCAGATGTAGCAACGCTCCCATACATGGCCAACTATTGCACTATATATGACTAGCTATTAGCACTATACATGGCCAACTATTGTACTATCATGGGACATGGTCAGCTATTGGCACTATACATGACCAGCTATTGGCACTATACATGGCCAGCTATTGGCACTATACATGGTCAGCTATTGGCACTATACATGGTCAGCTATTGTCACTATACATGGCCAACTATTGTACTATCATGGGACATGGTCAGCTATTGGCACTATACATGACCAGCTATTGGCACTATACATGGTCAGCTATTGGCACTATACATGGTCAGCTATTAGCACTATACATGGCCAACTATTGTACTATCATGGGACATGGTCAGCTATTGGCACTATACATGACCAGCTATTGGCACTATACATGGCCAGCTATTGGCACTATACATGACCAGCTATTGGAACTATACATGGTCAGCTATTGGCACTATACATGACCAGCTATTGGCACTATACATGACCAGCTATTGGCACTATACATG
>MUZC01001755.1:529443-571587 GCA_002072015.1 Radix auricularia | reverse complement strand
TCACAACCACCACACCAATCCCCTCCATCACCAATCACAACAACCACACCAATCCCCTCCATCACCACTCACAACCACCACACCAACCCCTTCCATCACCAATCACAACAACCACACCAATCCCCTCCATCACCAATCACAACCACCACACCAACTTCCTCCATCACCAATCACAACCACCACACCAATCCCCTCCATCACCAATCACAACCACCACACCAACTTCCTCCATCACCACTCACAACCACCACACCAACCCCCCATCACCAATCACAACCACCACACCAATCCCCTCCATCACCAATCACAACAACCACACCAATCCCCTCCATCACCACTCACAACCACCACACCAACCCCTTCCATCACCAATCACAACAACCACACCAACCCACATCACCAATCACAACCACCACACCAATCCCCTCCATCACCACTCACAACCACCACACCAATCCCCTCCATCACCAATCACAACAACCACACCAATCCCCTCCATCACCACTCACAACCACCACACCAACCCCTTCCATCACCAATCACAACAACCACACCACCCCCTCCATCACCAATCACAACCACCAAATCAACCCCTTCCATCACCAAACATAACCACCACACCAACCCCGTCCATCACCAATCACAACCATCACACAAACCCTCTCCATCACCAATCACAACCACGACACCAATCCCCTCAATCACCACTCACAACCACCAAACCAACCCCTTCCATCACCAAACCTAACCACCACATCACACCCTAACATCCCCACAAATATTCACGTAACTTGACCTACGTATCTACCAATTCAAACCGTGTGTTATATAACTTAGATACAACTTTTTACATAATGGTGCCAGTAACATTATGACAAGATTCAAGATTCAATCTAAGTTTTTAAAAACTCCTTCTCTCCTCTCCATTGTTAGATTTCAATAATTCTTTCAATCTCAATTTTTAGATTCGAAATGTTTCTACCCTCTCCATTTTAAGATTCTAACTCTTTCTCCATTCTCCATTGTTTGATTTGAACCCATCCTCAATGTTCCCTTTAAGCAGTTTAGAATTATCGCGCAGCAAATTTGGATAATGATAAAATATAACCTGTGTTTGTGGTGTGTAAAATTGTGCACAATTTAAAAAAGAACTAAAAAGGATGTTGTGCAACTTTGTGCACGAATTTGTTATTTTGCACACGGACCAACGAACCTTAGAAGGTACATTGCCCCCCTCCACCCCCAATGAAGCTGTTCTTCCTTATCAACAGTTGAGTACGTAACACCCAGCCAGGTTTTTGTTCCATCAGTCGTCTTCATTATATCCTATCCCTTGTCTTTAATGGAAATCTAGCCCCACTACGTCACGAATCGTTTTTTTCTTCTTCCACGAAAGACCTAAACTCTTTGATCCCCTTAACTCACGTCCTGTGGGACTCGAGCCCGCGGCCCCCTCTTTAATCTTAATATCACTCTGTCCAATCCACCGTCGGAAGCTTGCTGTAGCATTGGGTGGTGAGTCGTTCCGTCATCTAGGGGTTAATTAGGAACACGTTGCTCGTCTGCCTGGTTGGGGGTTTCTTGAGAGTAAACATATACATCCACATAATCCACGACTTAAGAAGTAAAATCACTGTATGAATTATATGAACTCCTTATTGATTTACTTGTTACATATATCTCCTCCTCGTGTCTTCCTCAGAATTTTTCACAGCATTACTAGACAAAGCGAAACGAGAACTTCACGAGATGTTCTTACAAACATACGGGTTACTGTATCAACAAAACGCAGCAATTTTTACACAGTTGTTCGACGATCTCCGGAGTTACTACAAGGGCAAGGACATGAACCTCATGGACGTCATGGAGAATTTCTTCAGCAAACTGCTCCAGAAGATGTTCGAGCTGCTCAACGGCAACTACCACTTTGACGAGAGCTACCTCAGCTGCGTCACGGAGAGGATGAACGACCTCAAGCCATTCGGCGAGGTGCCGCAGAAGTTGTCGCATCAGGTCAAGAGGGCGTTCATCGCGGCCAGGACTTTCGTGCAAGGGTTGGCTATAGGCAGGGACGTTGTCAGCACGATCATGGACGTAAGTCTACCGACCCATCTTATCACCCCATCTAACCACCCATCTTACCACCCATCTTACCGCCCCATCTTACCACCCATCTTATCGCCCCATCTTACCGCCCCATCTTACCACCCATCTTATCACCCCATCTAACCACCCATCTTACCGCCCCATCTTACCACCCATCTTACCGCCCCATCTTACCACCCATTTTACCACCCCATCTTACCACCCATCTTATCACCCCATCTAACCACCCATTTTACCGCCCCATCTTACCACCCCATCTAATCACCCATCTTACCGCCCCATCTAACCACCCATCTTACCACCCCATCTTACAAACCCATCTTACCACCCCATCTGAAAACTATCCACTCTCTGCACCCCATCGGAACACCACCACCCCTTCTATTTTACTGCACCCCATAGGAACACCACCAAAACTTCTATTTTACTGCACCCCATAGGAACACCACCACCCCTTCTATTTTACTGCACCCCATCGGAACACCACCACCCCTTCTATTTTACTGCTCCCCATAGTAACACCACCACCCCATCTATTTTACTGCATCGCACAGGAACACCACCACCCCATCTATTTTACTGCATCCCATAAAAACACCACCACCCAATCTATTTTACTGCATCCCATAGGAACACCACCACCCCATCTATTTTACTGCATCCCATAGGAACACCACCACCCCATCTATTTTACTGCATCCCATAGGAACACCACCACCCCAACTATTTTACTGCATTCCATAGGAACACTACCACTCCATCTATTTTACTGCACACCATAGGAACACCACCACCCCATCTATTTTGCCCGCCTCTCCTCTAACCTTGATACTATTTGTCATTTTTAAACTATTTGTCATTCTTATACTAGTTGTCGTTCTTATACTAATCATCATTCTTATACTAATTATCATTCTTATACCAGTTGTCATTCTTATACTAGTTGTCTTTCTTATACTATTTGTCTTTCTTATACTAGTTGTCATTTTATTCTAGTTGTTATTCTTATACTAATTGTCGTTCTTATACTAGTTGTCGTTCTTATACTAGTTGTATACGGACTGGATAGTTATGTAAAACAACATTTTAGAGGCTTTAAAAGACCAATCCACTAGAGTATGTATTGTTGTCTAGAGTATGTATTGGTGACTAGAGTATGATTGGTGAGAGTATGTATTTGTGTCTAGACTATTCTAGAGTATGTATTGGTGTCAAGAGTATGTATTTGTGTCTAGAGTATGTATTGGTGTCTAGAGTATGTATTGGTGACTAGAGTATGTATTGGTGTCAAGAGTATGTATTTGTGTCTAGAGTATGTATTTGTGTCTAGAGTATGTATTGGTGTCTAGAGTATGTATTGGTGACTAGAGTATGTATTGGTTTCAAGAGTATGTATTGATGTCTAGAGTATGTATTGGTGACTAGAGTATGTATTGGTTGGTTTCTAGAGTATGTATTGGTGACTAGAGTATGCATTGGTGATGTCATCATTCAGGAGTCTGTCCAAGACACTGAGCTTGGGACCCAACTAAATTCATGGGCCCCTAGCGCGTACATAAGGAAATGTAGACATTTAGATGACACATAAAGAAGTTTAGACATTCAGATATTATATAAATGAATGTAGACATTCTTATTGTACATAAAGAAGTGTAGTCATAAAGTTGGCACATAAATAAGTGCAGTCTTTTAGATGGCATTGTTCCGTTTAAAAGGGATTTAGATTCAAAAAAGAAATGCGCCTATTTAGATCTCACGTGCCTCTCAAAAAGAAGTCTAATTTTATTTTTTACTTCCGCTTAGGCTAATCGATATGCCATTCGATTATTGAATAAATATGAAAACATTTTTAAAAATTAATTATTTAAAAAAAGAAAAGGCTACTAAACATCGAGGTCATGTGATGCGCGATTGTTGTTTTAACAAGGACGGATGTGCTCAGACGAAAAGCTTTCTTTCCCAGTTAACTCCCTGTCCGTCCCAGTGGTCTGGCCTCCATTTAGTCTCTCATACTCGAGTTTGGCCCAGCAAGTCCCACATTGCCATCTACCTGGGTTCATTCACTAACTACCGTGGCAGACGTAGGGTGAGGTGGACCCGGGGCTTTGCCCTCACGTAAACTTTAAACGAGGAAAAGAGAAGAAGAAAAATAATCAAGGTTGAATTTTTTCCCCTCTTTTTTAATAATCGGCAGAAAATATCTGCACTTATTCCAACTCAGATTATACATGTATTACAATACAACTCAGGATAAAGATGTATTACAATACAATCAGGATATGCATTTATTACAATACTTTCTCAGGATATGCATCCATTACAATACTTTCTCATCATTTTTTAAAGCTTAAAAATCCTAAAAATATATTGAAAACCAAACAATTAAACAGCAACGCCTATATATTAGGATGTTGACTGATTTACCGTACATCCCCTATCTTAAAAAGCTCAACCCTTATAATTTATCCTGCGCTTCTAGCACCATGATTTCAGTACATTCTCTACTTACCTGTCTGACTTTCAGTGGCGTGGCTGGATAGGGGCAGAGGGAAAATATGTCCCCGGGGGCCAATGCGAGTGTAAAGTCATGTAAAAATCGCGCAAAATGTCCTAGCCACCTTCTTGATATTATTATTGTCAGCTTATTATATCAAACCACATCTCATCTCATTTCCAAATGCTTTTTATAATTTTTTACAATACCTGATAATTTTCATCATTGTTAAGGCAAGTTTCATCAGTTCAAGGGCAGGTTTCATAAGTTCTAGGGCAGGTTTCATAAGTTTTAGGGCTAGTTTCACCAGTTTTAGGGCAGGTTTCATTTGTTCTAGGGCATGTTTCATCAGTGCTAGGGAAGGTTTCATTAGTGCAAGGCAGGTTTTATCAGTGCTAGGGCAAGTTTGATAGAGCATCTGTTTAGGTTTCTTATACAATTATCTGTCCTATCAGATAACCCCATCTGTTGGTTGTACCATTATCTGTCTATCAGATTGCCCTATCTGATGTTTGTACCATTATCTGTCATATCAGGTTGCCCCATATGATGGTTGTACTATTTTCTGTCCTATCAGATTGCTCCATCTGATGGATGTCTGAAAGCCACTGTCCGCATGATGTACTGTCCACTCTGTCGAGGATTGACTTCCACCAAGCCCTGCAATAATTATTGCCTGAACACAATGAAGGGCTGCCTGGCCTACCAGGCTGACCTCAATGTGCCGTGGAATGAATACATAGGTGAGTACAAAAACATTATTCTATATAGGTGAGTACACAAATATCTTCATAATACATGGGAGAGTACAAATACCTTCATAATACACAGGTGAGTTAAAAAATACATTCATTGTCAGTCATATTCTAGTATCATTATTCACCACTGACCACCCACTCGTGTGTATATATATATCTGACCTCCCATATGTGTGTTGGACCTCCATTACTGTGTATGACCACACGCAGTTGGAATGATTGACGACTGTCTCGAACCTGCTATCTAGCTCTGACCAAAGTCCAACGCGTGTGTCCACTCCATTTGTTTGATCCCGCCACTTTCGTTTCGTCTCAAAACACTCCTATGTCTGCTTCTGTAGCTTGCTTGCATACATTATACATCAAATACGAAAACGTGTGGTGGTCACATGAAGAGACTAACAAATACAAGTCACTTGTTAAAGACCATGTTGTAATGAATGAGTCCGCATGTAAATGTACAAACAAACAACAAACACACAAAATAGTTTTCTTAGCATATTTCAAACCGCGCACAAAGAATCGGCATACTCCCGTTAGAGTTCTCTAGCCACACCAACACTCGGCATACTCCCGCAGAGTTCTCTAGCCACACCAACACCGGCATACTCTTGTTAGAGTTCTCTAGCCACACCAACATTCGGCATACTCTTGTTTGAGTTCTCTAGCCACACCAACAATCGGCATACTCCCGTAGAGTTCTCAGCCACACCAACACTCGTCATACTCCCGTTAGAGTTCTCTAGCCACACCAACACTCGTCATACTCCCGTTAGAGTTCTTTAGCCACACCAACACTCGTCATACTCCCGTTAGAGTTCTCTAGCCACACCAGCACTCGGCATACTCTTGTTAGAGTTCTATAGCGGCATCTGAATATCTCATTATCGTCACTAGTTGGCACTTGTGATAGCTGAGATTTATGGTCGCAAATAGGAGAATTGTTTGTGAGCTTGTTCTATTTTTGTGTATGGTATTAGCCTGCTTTATGTTACTGTATGTCACTAGCCTGGTCTGTGTGATGGTGTGTTATTAGTCTCTTCAATGTTAGTGTATGTTATCAACCTGTTATATGTTAGTGTATGTTTAAGAGCCTGTTGTATATTAGAAAAAGACAATGTATATTATACTATGCTATTATCTCGTTCTATGTTAGTGTATGTTATCCCCTTCTATGTTTGTATCTGTTTTCACTTGTTCACTTTATCTTATGGTCTTGGCAAACTGTAACTGAAGGAGACATGTGGGGGTATGTTGTGTTTATAAACTGTGTTGTGGAGACATGTGAGAGTATGTTGTGTTTATAAACTGTGTTGTTGCGGAGACAAGTGAGAGTATGTTGTGTTCATAAACTGTGTTGTTGTGAAGACATATGGGAGTGTTTTATGTTCATGAACTGTGTTGTTAAGGCATCACCATTGCATGAGTCATCAGATTATTATTACTGATATCTCTGTATTCTTTATTCCGTCCACGCTGACCTGTTTTGATAATAACTTACAGTGACTACAGTTGGATACATCTTCCAAGCCATGAAAAACACAACCCCAAACTTCTGTAAACAAAACGTTTATCTAACATTTCTCACGGTCATATGACTCATGCATTCTTGAAACATCACCATGAAATCGGAATAGGTAATATGAAATGCCGATAAGTAGTATATAGTACCTCCTCACTGTTGGACGGTTACTTTAGACGCCATTCCCTGTACCTAGTACTTGTTACAAAACTGCGGGCATTAGGTGATTTTCTTTAATGAGGCGGAATGTTAACATATCGTCATGTAAATTCCACCCTGGGCCCTTCCACCGTGCTCCACCATCCCACCGTTCCATGCCCATCAATTCCCATGATCCACCTCCACCGCTCCCACCGCAAGTGTCGAGACGAGGCGAGGTTGTGAAACGTTTTAAACCAGCTCACAGCACCAACACAGTGACAAGCCCGTCGTAAGCTAGTGATCATTAGCACTCAGCCTACAGTAGAGTAGATACCAGCATGGACATTTACGAGCTACTTAGCAGTAAGAGCACAGCGGGTCATAGTGCTGCCCATTTAGCGTGTTGGGCACCTTTGTAAGTTTCTGAAAAATCTCTTTTAAAATTCCGCTCTGCAAAATAACAATTTGTGTCAAAGAATGAGCAGTAAAATAAAAAACTTCAACGAAGTTATTCACAAAAATCGATTTTTTAATGATATTAATTTTAATGAAAGTATATCTAAGTGAATAATTAAAGAGACGACATTCTTCGGCTAGTGTATGTCTTATTTTAGTCAGATAATAAAAAAACGCCGAGTGTATAGAGCCTCAAAATAGGATTTATTCTGCCTCTGTCTACAACACAGGTTTCCAAACTTTCTTTTCGGATCGCCTTCCACATGCAATTGAAAAGGCACAATTTTTAATAAGGTAATTTATATAAATAAATATAATCCGTCGCTCTTCGGCGTCGTGGCCTCATATTTGGGAATCCGTGATCTAGAACCATCTCACTCAAAGGGCACTGGGGGGTAGGTAGGACAGCGAATTATTTCGAATTATTTGGCATCCAGCACAATTCTTCTCTCCCACCCCCACACACAAACTACTCAATATTGTGAGTATTTATAATATAAACATGAAAATAGATATGTAACAATATATATAGTTCTATATATTACTGTTTTAAGCAGTTGCGCACTGAATTTACCTTACTTAATTTATGTTGTCATCCTTGTAGCAGATGACATTTGAGGACCGTTGCGATGGTCCTGATAAACACGTGACCTGTGCCTATTTGAAACGTGACGAAACACAAGATGAAGAGCGGAAGTGATAGACAAACTGGTGGGGGTGTATGTAGTCTTTCCCTGTTGTTGGATGCTCTGTTTGCCGTTCATCTCTTGCCGCTCATCTCTTGCTGTTCAGCTCTTGCCGTTGCTGCTGGCATACTACTGAGTCTGTTTTAAAACCAAAACAGTCTAGATTACCTAAACAGTACGGGCACTTACTTATAAATGGGATACAGTTAGTCTTTACATCGACAAGCTCTTAAAACTTACAACAGTTGCCGTGTGGTATAATAACTAAACGTCCACAATTACTTCAATGTGATTACTTTTACCTTTATCTTTTAATTCGAGGGCTTTAAAAAACGGTTGGAGAGACTTAGGTTTTATAGTTCTTTAAACATTAAATTCAGAAACCGACAAAATTTAATGAAGTCTACAGTATATTAAATACACTGATACACTTTTTGTCTTGTAATTTTCCTTGACATCTTAGGAAATAGATTATAAACATTTCGGTAATCCTCCATTAGATATTTTTGGAGTAAAAAAACTCTTTAAAAAAAGGTAAACTTAAACAGTTATATTTATTTTGAAGTACGTTAATTTCTATTTCCCTTTTAAAAAAAACACACACAAAAAACAACTCATTTTATTTCAGAATACACCAAAGCCACATTTCAGAAAAATTAATAAACATCGAGATTCTAGATGGCGCAACTGTTGCTAGATTCGAGCGCAATTTGCCTTTAATCATTACCCGAGTAAGACTGGATCATTTAGTCTAGTATTAGATCTAGTAGTCATATAAGTTAACATTTACTTTAATTGGTCACAACAACCTTATGATAATAATAAAACACTACATTCAAATAGCTTTAACCTGATAATCCTCATTAAATAAAAAAAAACCCGGTAAAATAAAGATGTGCTGAGTAAAATGCCGGATAAACATGTTCCTAATGATGATCACGTCAACGAGTTACAGGGTGTGGGCAATGTTAAATATCAGAGCAGCATACAGCTAGACAATGTTCCTTCTACGGTTCGTTGCTCCGTGTGCATAGTAAAAAAAATCTCGTCTATTTTGTGTTCCAAAGTTAACAAAATTTCCTGCGCGGTAGCTCAAAGCTGCTGCGCGGCGCTGGTCAGTTAGGCCTACATTGGCCTCTACCTTAGTAATAACAAACGTAACTTATGCCTATGCTGACTTATAGCTGATAAAAACGTAATAATGGTTTACCTCAGCTGGCGTTAAGAAAACTAACAGGAAAAACACAAACCGCAGTTAAATAAAACAAGGTAGAAATAAAATAATAAAAATAACAAAATATATTTTTAAAATAATAATCTCTAAATGAATTCTATTTATACCTTAATGACGTAACTTCCGGGTTAGTGTATTGTAATGAAGGGGGAATAATGTAAAACACAAACCGGACGAGTGACTGGATCTAGAAATGTTTGCCTGTGAAATTCCCCACACATAAACCTTGATTTCAAGTGGACTTCAGACGGGGGCGCGTCCCCCACGCACCAATTGCTTCCAATTGAAACTCCATGAAACGTTAAGTTTGGAGACGGCAGCAGCCCTCAAACTACCCAGTTTTAATTTATGCCTTTCAGTAAATAAAAAGAAAAATAAAAAACACACACAAAAAAAGCAGTTAATATTTACCCTCCCCCCTTATAAACGGTCCATTTTTGTTTCTTTTCTTTTTACCAAATCTGATTAAAATACTGGGGGGGGGGTTGGGGGGCTATTTTAGTTGAAGTACATGCTACACATACCGTTGACCTGCACGACACAGTTGTTGGTCACAACTTGGACCTTGTATGACCAGCCATATGACCCATGGGGCTATTGATGTTAGGCACGTTCTGAACACAGTGACTACCTAACAGACCGCGGTCAGGACATCCTCTTACTTGTTACCTGTATGTTAGATGTTGATGACGGCAGTGTCGTTAGATTAATGTTTCTCAAATCCCGTTATCTGAGCTAGTAACATGGTAATTCGATGAAGAGATTAGTATTAAATCTACATGACTACACAAAGTAAGATATTGTAACTGAGACAATTGTCGCTCTTAGCTGTCTACAGTATACACTGTTTTTTTTTGTCTCTTGCCATCTAGCGTGCGCTACATCAACCAGATAGACATAATGCAGTAATGTTACCAGATTGTCATAATACAGTAATGTTACCAGACTGACATAATACAGTAATGTTACCAGACTGACATAATACAGTAATGTTACAAGATTGAAATAATCAGTAATGTCACCAGATTGGCTGACATAATATAGTAATGTTATCAGACTGACATAATACAGTAATGTCCAAACGAATGGCCCGTCTGATGCGATGTTCTCTTCTTGACATAATTCATATCGAGAGTTCGTTTCGCTAACAACGCCAGGTTCGTGTAAGGCTGTAAATTGGCTGGCTTGTTTCTCAGTCACGTCTTAACTACTTAACTATACACCTGACTGCGGCAGCCTCCACCCACCCCCTCAAACCCATGACCAAACTTACCTGTATGCTCAAACGAACATGGGTAGGGGAAAAACATGGCATACGAACTTTTGCTCTGGGTGAGTTAAGTTTACACGCTTACTCACCTCGTTCATACCCCAGCCTCGTTTTAGTATTTAGGTCGATGGACCTAACATTATACAGTCACTTTTGTTTTCTCTTAAAACAAACTGTCTTTAAAATATAGATAAAATGTGTGAGCCAAGTTCGATTACAATATTGGATAAGAGAACTGTCGCATTGCTTCAATCGTCTCGTTCGACTACCGTCTGGGATAGACAAAATGTCTCAGTACATCAAACGTCTCGTTCGACTACCGTGTGGGACAGACAAAATGTCTCAGTACATTAAACGTCTCATTAGACCTACCGTCTGGGATAGACAAAATGTCTCAGTACATCAAACGTCTCGTTAGACCTGCCGTCTTGGATAGACAAAATGTCTCAGTACATCAAACGTCTCGTTAGACCTGCCGTCTTGAATAGACAAAATGTCTCAGTACACCAAACGTTTCGTTAGACCTACCGTCTGGGACAGACAAAATGTCTCAATACATCAAACGTCTCGTTAGACCTACCGTCTGGGACAGACAAAATGTCTCAGTACATCAAACGTCTCGTTAGACCTGCCGTCTGGGACAGACAAAATGTCTCAGTACATCAAACGTCTCGTTAGACCTGCCGTCTTGGCTGACGAAAAAGTGGTAGACACTATCGTGGACTAATGTTCCATAGTTTAAAAAAAAATAATAATTTATGGCCGTTAGGATTTGAAGCAAATATTTACAGATGAAAGATTTATCCTGCACAACATTGATGAAATGTTGTGTGACTGCGCGCACGCACACAGAAACGCATACGCACGCGCGCACACTCTTACTTAATTGTCTTTAAGCCGCCTTTGAAAATATTGACTGGGTATGAAAATATTGACTTGGTATGAAAATATTGACTGGGTATGAAAATATTGACTTGGTATGAACATTTTGACTGGGTGTGAAAGTATTGACTTCCTATGATAATATTAACTTGGTATAAAAATCATTAACTGGGTATGAAAATATTGACTTGGTATAAAAATCATTGACTGAGTGTGAAAATGTTGACTTGCAATGAAGATGTTGACTGTGTATGAAAATCATTGACCTAGTGTGAAAATCATTGACCTAATGTGAAAATCATTGACCTAATGTGAAAATCATTGACCTAGTGTGAAAATCATTGACTTCCATTAAAAATGATTAGCCAACTTATTTGTCCATATCACAACTCAAACCAACTATTTGTTTCTCAAAAGATTCAAGCCTCACATTCCCCCAAAACTCTCCAGCACTCTATCTCTGAATCCCATCTCGCACCCTCCTCTCTCCTCCTCCCATATGTCCACCATAACGAGCCAGCGAGTCTATTTGACGAGGCACTGACCACCCTGGGGTGGGGATGGGGAGGGGTTATCTTAATGGTCATTCCATGTGAGCGGCCAGCAGGACACTGGGTCATTGTTCGCCTTGCACCTGCCACGCGCCGACGGTGAGTAGGTGCTAAAAATAGCCTCTGTGTCGGAGGTTGAAAGACTCCTGAGAGGTTCACATTTTTAACTATTGGATCCGCGCTTTGTGCATGGTTCACATAATAAATAGGATGGGTTGTTTATTCTTATATGAACCGTCAAGTGTTTTTTAATCGATTTGTAAACGATGTCGTTAGATGGGGATTACTTTGTCCTGGTTCCATACCCACCCTCACCAGACACTCCCACCCTATACCCACCCTCACTAGACACTCACCCAGGCCAGGCACCTCCTTCCTAACGTGAATGAAATGACCATCATATCACCATCGATTAAAAAAATGCCAAAGTGAAATTCTCTTTGTAATTTAAAGTTACATAGTATGTTCATATAATTCAGGCTCACTGCAATGTTGTCTGAATACATTAGAACAGGGGTCCTCAAAAGGCATCCCAGGGGCCGATTGCGATCGTTAATACCAAGACACACAACAACGCCACATATCAACCCCTAATATCTTACAGGTATTTTAACATGTCATTAGACAAACTTCGCTTGGAATTACTATTATTTGAAGTTCAATAGTTTATGACTTTTGGTGTTGCTTTTAGAGCCTAGTTTTTGTAAAGCATTTATAATAAGAAACGAATTTTTTAAAATGGATTCTTGCTTAGACACCCTGCCCCTCCCCAACTTGGTGTGTGGACACAACTCCAGGCACACCCCCTCTTGTCTATCTTTTGGCGTTTCAAACCACATGAATACTGCTAGATTTATAAGATAGAATAAGCCCAACGTTCGGGCTGCCACGGCTGTGACAAGATTTGGGGGCCTATCAAGTGACCAAGTCACAAGTTCCTCTGGTGGGCCCTGTGGTTGGCAGCCGATGCCTTTATGCCTGGTCACGGCGTCACACTTCACAAACAAACCCTCTTCCGGTTTCGGTATTGTTAGTCACTCTGGTTGGCCGACGGGATCTCCTGGCTGGACCGAACCATCTTTATGTCGGCTGACATTCTCCACGGAAACAGAGAGAAGACTCCTGGAACAACTTCAGGAACATTAGACGAGTTAACAGAAAACATTTTTTATTCTTTGGTCAATTTAAAAATTATTATGATTATTTGTTCTTCATTTTTTTCGCATTTCTCTACCATTGCGCATGATCTGATTTCCTCACCGGTTAGATTTCTTCTCAACCTATTTTTGTTATTTTTGTATTGTGTCTCCACTGCCCCTTGTTATATTTGGTGCACAACTGCTTATTATTCATGACCCTCACCGCACAGGATTGTTTTGGGGAATTTTTGTTGTTGTTATTTTTAAATTTGTTTTATAAAACCTGTAATCCGGTTATTGTCTTGAAGTCGATTAACGGCTGTTGAATTAAGGACCGATTATCACTTGATTCACTTATGAAAATGAAACGACACAACATAGAGACTCAGTTACCTCAATATCAGGGTTTAATCAATGTTACCTCTATGCTGCGCGGTCGCGTAGCTTTCTGCAATACATTATAAACACGCATCGAATTTCTATAAGAATAGTACAGGCCTTTTTGTTTTTTGGTAGAGGTAAAATTTTGGACAGGATTTTGTACATTAGACGAAAGGTCATTCTCTTTTTGTGCAGCCAAGCAATGGAATTCTCTACCATAACACATCCTTAATATTTTTAACTACTAAGTCCTTCGAGACGCATCTTTTCAAAACCTATTTTCAAAATTATTGCAAAAACATTTCTTTTTAATGATTAACGTAGCTGATGTATAACGTATTGTCATTTATGCTGTTAACATGTAATATTTTAATATATTTATGTTATTAACTCCATGTAAAGCGCTGTGAGACCGGCTCCTTGCTGGGATACAGCGCTATATAATTTATCAATGTATTATTATTATTATTACACAAATTATATAAGTGCAAACGAACTGCTATTTTTTCAACACAAACAAAGCTTAGAAGTAAAATTTGAATTAGCCATCTTCTATCGGGTTGTGAGGACCGTTGAGTGCCCACTTACACCGGCCCCTCCTTTAATGACAGTTGGACACTCTGCCCCCCACCCCGCCCGTGGGTCGCAGGTTGGTGTTCTGCGTGTAAGTCCCACTATGACACAGCTTATCTCTTTAGTAGGCAGTAGGCCCAGTAAATTAGCCTTTCAGGTAATAGCCTCATGGTTGCTCACATTCCAGACTTTGTGGGTCATTAGGAGGACACTAACCCGTGTGTGTGGGGGGGGGGGGGTGGAATACTTAGCCGCTCCCGACCAAGAGGTGTTAGTAAAAGTGTTTAAGGTTTTGGGGGGAAGGGGAGTTATACCATTGAATTATTGCAGTAACTGCGTGACGATAAACTCTTCTTGCTAATGTTTATGGCTGAAACGTTGTTTATAGCTGATAGTTTTAACCAATATGGCTAACCCAGCCTTACACGAACCGTTGCTTCTGGGTAACATTCCTTGTGAAGTTAACTGCCATTACTTACCATGTACACTAAAAGTATTACCGTCTCGACACAAACCTTTCAGTTAACAAAATAATTATTAATCCAAAAGTTAACGATATTTTTTATTTCAAATCTAATTTGTGTATGAAGAACATAATTCTTTTTTTTTCTCTCCACCATAGAACGAGGTTTAACCAGTATCGTTTAGGCCAACCCTGCTTAATTTTTTAAATGGTAAATTCTACACCTTTTTGACGCCCCTCTCCCCAAAATTGTTGATTTAAAAATTCTGCAAGTTTGTGGCAGAATGGCCGGGAAAACATTGACAACCTGGTTAAAAAGCCCGAATGTGTTTGGGATCTCAAGTCACTGTCGTTGGACTGTCACACTTATTCAGTTTGTGTTGTCACAGCTTGTACGTGATACGTCTGTATTTATTATTGTCCCAAATGCGCAGTCACTATGTATTATCATGTTATCAAACTTTTACTACTGTTGAATTAAATTCTTGTCAGATATAGTATTTTATCCCATTAACTATTGAGTTTCCATTTTTACAAAGACATTTTTAGAGCTGAAACCCTTTCCCTCCCCTTTTGTATCTTGTTGCTATTGTTCCTCCCATCTACGGTATCGCTTCCCACCCCCTGGCGTGACCCCACTTCCGGCATTCGGCGGGATATATTGGGGTTACCTGCGGGCCCTGATAACCTTTTTCAGCAACTCCTAATTGTTACGCCCGAGAGATAATTAGCCCCGTACCTCTACCGCCAACAATTTGTTACGGCGTCTTGACTTTTGTGTCACACGCCTTAGCCCACCAGCTACAGTGTTTTATGTGGCATTCTCTACCAACTTTCTCCAGGCAGAGTTTGCTCGGCGAACCGGAGTGGCCCCGTCATACAGGTACCGTCAACATTAAAAGTTGTCCCATGAAACAAAATGTTTTTGATGAATATGCCACCTGTCTCTGGTGCAGATTGACCACCGGAATCTGTAGTAGTTTGTCCACAAATCTGTGGTGCAGTTTGTCTACCGGACTCTGTTGTATATTGTCCACCGTACAGCTGATTTGAAAGCTTGGAAAATGTCGCTTCGCGAAGCATTCACATAGTTTTCTAGATAAACTATGTAAACTCAAAGTTAATCATCGGCCATGAACATTGTGGGTCTTGTATTCAGGTCATGATGGTTGTTTCATATTTAAGACTCATGTTTCAGAAACATTTTGACTGTCCGTGAATCCGCCAAAATCACCAAGTTCCGACACTAAGAAATGTACAAACTCCACCCCCCGTACTCCTTACAACTTTTAGCCGGTACTCCTTACACACTTTAGCGGGTACTCCTTACTTTTTAGCTGGTACTCCTTACACCTTTTAGCTGGTACTCAATACACATTTTAGCTGGTACTCCTTACACATTTTAGCTGGTACTCCTTACACCTTTTAGCTGGTACTCCTTACACATTTCAGCTGATACTCCTTACTTTTTAGCTGGTACTCCTTACACATTTTAGCTGATACTCCTTACACATTTTAGCTGGTACTCCTTACACCTTTTAGCTGGTACTCAATACACATTTTAGCTGGTACTCCTTACACATTTTAGCTGGTACTCCTTACACCTTTTAGCTGGTACTCCTTACACATTTCAGCTGATACTCCTTACACATTTTAGCTGGTACTCCTTACACCTTTTAGCTGGTACTCAATACACATTTTAGCTGGTACTCCTTACACATTTTAGCTGGTACTCCTTACACCTTTTAGCTGGTACTCCTTACACATTTTAGCTGGTACTCCTTACACCTTTTAGCTGGTACTCCGTACACATTTTAGCCAGTACTCTTTACACATTTTAGCTGGTACTCCTTATACATTTTAGCTGGTACTCCTTACACATTTTAGCTGGTACTCCTTACACATTTTAGCTGGTACTCCTTACACATTTTAGCCAGTACTCCTTACACATTTTAGCTGGTACTCCTTACACATTTTAGCCAGTACTCCTAACACCTGTTAGCTGGTACTCCTTACACATTTTAGCCGGTACTTCCTACACCTTTAGCCCACCTCTTTATTACACCTTTTAGCCGGTACTTCCTACACCTGTTGCCGCCCTCTTTATTACACCTCTTAGCCGGTACTTCCTACACCTTTAGCCGCCCTCTTTATTACACCTCTAAGCCGGGTTGTAAATTGACCTGGACAAGAACGGTCGCCGCCCTAAAAGACCAATTTGTTTTATCTTACTACACGGTCATGTGTTAAGACTTTGCAATCATTGCCCAGCTCCCATTTCCCCTAGCCCTAACACGAGTGGAGGGGGGGTACATGTCATTCCAGCGACTCCCGTCCAGGCCGGTTTCTCGCCCCTGTTTAAGAATGTATCGCGCCTTTTGTTGACAATAATTTCTTGAGTGGTCCTTTACGAGGAGCAAAAGAATTTGGCCATATACCAATGTGTGCTCGCCAATAGACTTGAGGGACATGCACAGGTGTGAGGGGGAAAACCCCCCAACAATCTAGGAACATTTCGTATAGTACAAAACAGTGTGCAGATCGCTGATATGTTGCCATTGGTTGTTATTGTTAGGGATGTTAGTTATTGAATCGTCTACTCTACAGTCTACATCGAGATATTTGCTCATTGGCATGTCTAGATTTGGGATTTATGGCCCTTGGATCGACTGTTGGGGATGTGTTGTCCTTGGACAGTCTCTGTTGTATATATCGGAAATTTCATTAGAATAGTTGGAATTGGGGATGAATGAAGCAGTTGGTTACTGCTTCATTTGAGGTTACTGAGTTACTGAAACAACTGTTCAAGGGCATACATGGATAGGAATCTTTGAAATAAATAAAAGGCTTTATACGTTATGTAAATAACATACTACAAGCTGTATACGTTATATAAACAACCTACTACAAGATGTATACGTTATATAAACAACCTACTACAAGCTGTATACGTTATGTAAACATCCTACTACAAGCTGTATACGTTATGTAAACATCCTACTACAAGCTGTGTACGTTATGTAAAGCATTGTAGTGAGTTCTACTTATGTACAATTTATAGCCCACAAATCCGTTTAGTCCTTGCTCTTATCATACTTTAATTACCGAGATTAAACCGGTGAAGTCTCTAGCAGTTTCTCATAGAGGAGTGTGAGAACCCCTACATGACATGACGTAACTTCAAGTCCAGTGTGGGAACCTCTGAATGACATGAAATAGCTTCGCCTCTAGCGTGAGAAGCCCTGCATAACAGGACGTAGCTTCACCTCTAGTGTGAGAAGCCCTGTATGACAGGGCGTAGCTTCACCTCTAGTGTGAGAAGCCCTGTATGACAGGGCGTAGCTTCACCTCTAGTGTGAGAGGCCCTGTATGACAGGACGTAGCTTCACCTCTAGTGTGAGAAGCCCTTCATGACAGGGCGTAGCTTCACATTTAGTGTGAGAAGCCCTGTAAGACAGGACGTAGCTTCGCCTCCTCAAGTTTCACAGTGACCCGACCTGGAATGTATGTCCAGTCGAATAGTTCACGCGAGACTAACCTCCCAGGCCTTATTATTGTGTTAGCCGTTATAGACCCCCCTCCCCCCACACACCACAGGGGATCTTGTGGACAGTCGGTCATACATGGTCGGGGTCATGTAAGAGGTCAAACGTTGCATTCTGGGACACAGGAGCTCAGATGTGGCACATTCCATACCTCCCCCTCCTCCCTTCACAAAGACTTGGATTGGGGCGTCGCCTGGAGAAAAAAAAAATAATCACTCAAGTTTTGATAATAGAGATGCTTCAAGCAATATTTTGGAGAAATCATTTTGACATTTAGGAGTTTGGATAAGATTAGAACGCAATAAACATGTGTTTAGAAGGAGCGCCTGTAACAGATTTAATAAAAGAAATGTTTAAAAGGATACGATAAAATATTTTGTGCTTGTATGGACTCGCCACATTATTATATTGTTAACATAGTAAAGTCAGTTATTCTAACAGTTCTTCGACTTTATTTGAATGTGGGTAAGCCGTTACAACGGATTGGGTCCTCATTACAACGGATTGGGTCCCCATTACATTTGATGGGGTCCCCGTTACAACGGATTGGGTCCCTGTTAAAACAGATTGGGTCCCCTTTAAAACGGATTTGGTCCCTGGTATCACGTATTTGGTCCCTGGTATCACGTATTTGGTCCCTGGTATCACGTATTTGGTCCCTGGTATCACGTATTTGGTCCCTGGTATCACGCATTTGGTCCCTGGTATCACGTATTTGGTCCCTGGTATCACACATTTGGTCCCTGGTATCACGTATTTGGTCCCTGGTATCACGTATTTGGTCCCTGGTATCACGCATTTGGTCCCTGGTATCACGTATTTGGTCCCTGGTATCACTTTTTTCCCCCCTGGTATCACGTATTTTGTTCCGATTAGCACATAATTGAACAAACTATGTTACAACGGACTGTTCCTCCGTTACAACGGACTGTGTTTCTGCTACAACGGACTGTGTTTCTGCTACAACGGACTGTGTCTCTGCTACAACGGACTGTGTCTCTGTTACAACGGACTGTGTCTCTGCTACAACGGACTGTGTCTCTGCTACAACGGACTGTGTCTCTGCTATTACGGATTGTGTCTTTGTTACAACGGACTGTGTCTCTGTTACAACGGACTGTGTCTTTGTTACAACGGACTGAGTCTCTGTTACAACATACTGTGTCTTTGTTACAACGGACTGTGTCTCTGCTACAACGGACTGTGTCTCTGTTACAACGGACTGTGTCTCTGCTACAACGGACTGTGTCTCTGCTATAACGGACTATGTCTCTGTTACAACGGACTGTGTCTCTGCTATAACGGACTGTGTCTCTGTTACAACGGACTGTGTCTCTGCTATAACGGACTGTGTCTCTGCTACAACGGACTGTGTCTCTGTTACAACGGACTGTGTCTCTGCTACAACGGACTGTGTCTCTGCTATAACGGACTATGTCTCTGTTACAACGGACTGTGTCTCTGTTTCAACGGACTGTGTCTCTGTTACACCGGACTGTGTCTCTGCTACAACGGACTGTGTCTCTGTTACAACGGACTGTGTCTCTGCTACAACGGACTGTCTCTCTGCTACAACGGACTGTGCCTCCGTTACAACGGACTGTGTCTCTGCTACAACGTACTGTGTCTCTGTTACAACGGACTGTGTCTCTGATACAACGTACTGTGTCTCTGCTACAACGGACTGTGTCTCTGCTACAACGGACTGTTCATAATGTTGATCAATGTCATAACTTCGTGCCCTGTAATTTATCTTTGCTCCAATTCCTAATGGGGTTATTTGTTCTCGGCTGGGGGCGTTGGTATAAGAAAGTTGAACTCTTCACATCCGCTTGTTTGTTTCTCGGGTCCCAGTCACATCTCATCTCCGTTAGGAGACGCTTGGAATGGGAGGAATGCCATGGGAATTTATTTCATTCACTGAGGGGAGTGACATGTTTGGTGGGGTCGGGGTGGGGGGGCGCTACAGGAGGGGATCGGTTGAGGCATGAAGTTAAAGGGGAGAGGGGAGGGAGGGAGTTATTGCAGTTTGAGTTGTGTCGGTCTGGAGTGAAATCACTTGATTTGATCCGCACACAACCATAAGGGTCGTAGGCGTAAACTCGCTTAATGGTCGTAGGCGTAAACTCGCTTAACGGTCGTAGGCGTAAACTCGCTTAACGGTCGTAGGCGTAAACTCGCTTAACGATCGTAGGCGTAAACTAGCTTAACGGTCGTAGACACAGCCTAACTTGACGTGTCCAGTGTCAAGGGTTTTAGAAAATTCGTTAAACCAATGTAAAGTAGTCTATTTTATCATTCTCACAGACAGTTCATTAAATGTATACTCCCCAGTAAGGTCTCTTAGAATGGATATTTGAAAGAATAATAGACCGATATAATCATGAGGTCTCTAAGAATGGATATATTTTAATATATAATAATATATAAGAGAAGGATAGAATGTATGCACACTTTTTAGCGTTAGACAATGATGTTTTATTAGGAGCTCCCCCCTTCGTCCTTTATACGAGTCACGGAATAACAACATTGCACTGGTTATATCCTCAGCCCTGCACATAACGTATACTCAGCCCTGCACATAACGTATACTCAGCCCTGCACATAACGTATACTCAGCCCTGCACATAACGTATACTTACCCCTGCACATAACGTATACTCAGCCTTGCGCATGACGTATACTCAGCCTTGCACATGACGTATACTCAGCCTTGCACATGACGTATACTCAGCCTTGCACATGACGTATACTCAGCCAAGCACTAAACTTCCATTCAGCCCTACACTAAACAAACGTTCACTCAGCCCTGCACTAAACTTTCACTCGGCCATCCACTTAAATTTCTCTCATTTGGACATGCCAAAAACTTACAGTTGGCAATGCACAAAACTTACAGTTGGCCATGCACTAAACTTACAGTTGGCAATGCACTAAACTTACAGTTGGCAATGCACAAAACTTACAGTTGGCCATGCACTAAACTTACAGTTGGCAATGCACAAAACTTACAGTTGGCAATGCACAAAACTTACTGTTGGCAATGCACAAAACTTACAGTTGGCAATGCACAAAACTTACAGTTGGCCATGCACTAAACTTACTGTTGGCAATGCACAAAACTTACAGTTGGCAATGCACAAAACTTACTGTTGGCAATGCACTTAACTTACAGTTGGCAATTCACAAAACTTACAGTTGGCAATGCACAAAACTTACAGTTGGCCATGCACTAAACTTACTGTTGGCCTAGCACTAAACTTACAGCTGGCCATGCACTAAACTTTCTGTTGGCAATGCACTAAACTTACTGTTGGCAATAAACTAAACTTACTGTTGGCAATGGACTAAACTTACTGTTGGCAATGCACTAAACTTACTGTTGGCAATGCACTAAACTTACTGTGGGCAATGCACTAAACTTACAGTTGGAAATGCACAAAACTTACAGTTGGCCATGCACTAAACTTACTGTGGGCAATGCACTAAACTTACTGTTGGCAATGCACAAAACTTACAGTTGGCAATGCACAAAACTTACAGTTGGCCATGCACAAAACTTACAGTTGGCCATGCACTAAACTTACTGTTGGCAATTCACAAAACTTACAGTTGGCAATGCACAAAACTTACAGTTGGCCATGCACTAAACTTACTGTTGGCCATGCACTAAACTTACTGTTGGCAATGCACTAAACTTACTGTTGGCCTTGCACTAAACTTACTGTTGGCAATGCACTAAACTTACAATTAACAATGCACAAAACTTACAGTTGGCAATGCACTAAACTTACAGTTGGCAATGCACTAAACTTACAGTTGGCCATGCACTACACTTACAGTTGGCCATGCACTACATTTACAGTTGACCATGCACTAAACTTACAGCTGGCCATGCACTAAACTTACAGTTGGCAATGCACTAAACTTATAGTTTGCAATGCACTACAGTTACAGTTGGTCATGCACTAAACTTACTGTTGGCCATGCAATTAATTTAAATTTTGCCATGCAGCAAACTTATAGTTGGCCCTGCATTAAATTTATAAAACACGACACGAACAGTGGCACGAATAGAGACACGCTTTGAAAAGAAAAAATACTTTAAAATTTTGTTTTCTATTATTATTTTTGGGGTGTGTGTGGGGGGGGGGGGGGGTGAGTGGAGTTGGTGGCGTGGGTGGTCGTCAGGAATATATTTTTTGCGCTAAATTATTTTATACATACTCTATTTGTTAAATGCTTTTTTTTGTACCAGAGACGAAAACAATATTTAGAGTTGCGTGGCTATGGGTTAATGCAGTAGGCGTAGCAAGGGTTAACGCATTGGTTTAGCTAAGGTTAATGCAATTGGTGTAGCTAAGGTTAATGCATTGGTGTAGCTAGGGTTAATGCATTGGTGTAGCTAGGGTTAAAGCATTGGTGTAGCAAGGGTTAATGTTGTAGTCATCGCCGGAACCATATTTCTCCACCGTCCCATCAATACACGCAGTTCCCTGTAAAAGCCAACGCTCAACATTTTCACATTGTCACCCGAGACGGACGGCCACCTCAGCTCGGCGCCCCTCCCCCTCCCACGCCCACGCCAATAAATGTATCAACAAATATGTTTAATAGAGAAGTGTGTTAGCGCGAGCTTATTAACTGTGTATAAAGTTGTGAACCGTGGAAGCTGTGTATATCGAAGGATACTATTGATGGTGTATAACATGTCTGTGTAAACCAGACCATTATAAACAGAATAATCATAAGGTATACCAGACCTGAATGTAAGCCTTAACCAGATTGTCTGAACTTTATTTTTTGATGGAGATGACACACCGCGCGTACACGCGCCGGAGGCGCGAAACACTAGTGGGGGTCCGGGGGCATGCCCCCCCCCCCTCGGAAATTTTTTTGAATTAACAGATTAAAACACCAAATTTAGAGCTATCCTGAAAAGACAATGCAGATTAATTTATATCAATAAATGACTTCATGCTTCCATTGTTAACATCAAACAAAGAGAAATAAAGGGAAAACATGAAAATGACTGATCTATGTCATAGGGCTATATACTGAAAAATAATAATCTATATTTAGTTGAACCATGGCATGACACCATCCTGCATCATTATTTAAAAGATGCACACAAAAAAAGTTAATGTGAAGTAGTAAAAAGAAAACTTCCATATCCCATACGGCCACAGGGCTTAGTTGGATTGGAAGGATCAAATGCTTGAAATGTAACATAAATAAGAGCAGATGAAGACAATGTGAACACTTACCACCCAGTCCCTGTCAAGCAATGTTCCCCCCCCCCCCAAGTAGCTCTAGTTCTAGGCTGTTTTTTTTCTCTTAGCAGGGCATGGCATGGGCCAACAAGAGGAATTTTCCGCTTACATCCAATGGTTTGCCTTTCTTGCTATAATCAAGTCTACAATCACAGTAAACACAAACAACTACACCGGGTTTATTTAATGTTCGCACATATTTTGATAGATAATCTCCATTACTGTCTTTTTCTTCGAGCCAGTCCCATCGAAACTTATTCCTTAATCCATTTTCGATCGCTTTAAGATCTGATTTACGATCGATAACCGTAAAGGCATCCATCTTGAAACGAATATGCGCCAGTTCGTCACTTTTCGTATTCGCATTATTTTATTAATGCCGACGATCATTGTCGGCAAGCCGATGTCGGCAGTTATCGAAGTCTGGGGCCAACATAAATTTCCGACACTGATTGTCGGCAGACGAGTCGCGCTAGAAAGGTCACATTAAAATCATCACGGAGATTATTCTGGCGCTGTTATGGGTTGTTAAGCAGGTTCTTTATGAAAAAAAAAAAAGTATTACATTTGTTAATATATTTTTCGCAGATTATTTATATCTTTTAAAAATAAATTTCCCGTTCTTGTCGTTATTGTCGGCAGAAATGCAGGTCTGGGTATACCATCTCGATTAACGACCCACACAAAAATGATTACTACACTGATCTCTATGACAATCGTGAGTAATTTTTAGTAATTTTAAGTAACAGCTGCTGCGATTTTTTAAAAAAATGCTAAAACTTTATTTAAATTAGTGAGACTTCAGATTTTTTCACCATGTTAAAATAGTGAGACTTAGAGCTTTTCACCAAATGAGCCGACGACAGTCGCGCCTTCAAACAAGCATTAGCCTATGAAATGTGGTTGTAGAATATATTACTGCGCACGCGTGAATCATAGCCCCGCACGTGTTCGGGGGGTTTAACTTTCGTTCTCAGCTGTTGTTAGTGTTGTCCCTTTGTTGGCGGTCCGAATTTGTGTCAGAGGTAAATTGGGTGTTTGTGAGATGTGTGGGCTGTAAATTGGTGGTGTGTCAGGTAAATTGGGTGTTTGTGAAATGTGTGGGCTGTAAATTAGTGGTGTGTCAGGTAAATTGGGTGTTTGTGAGATATGTGGGCTGTAAATTAGTGGTGTGTCAGGTAAATTGGGTGTTTGTGATAGAAGTGGGCTGTAAATTAGTGGTGTGTCAGGTAAATTAATTAGTGGTGTGTCAGGTAAATTGGGTGTTTGTGATAGAAGTGGGCTGTAAATTAGTGGTGTGTCAGGTAAATTGGGTGTTTGTGAGACATGTGGGCTGTAAATTAGTGGTGTGTCAGGTAAATTGGGTGTTTGTGAAATGTGTGAGCTGTAAATTAGTGGTGTGTCAGGTAAATTGGGTCTTTGTGATAGAAGTGGGCTGTAAATTAGTGGTGTGTCAGGTAAATGGGGCGTTTGTGATAGAAGTGGGTTGTTAATTGGTGTGTGAAAGAGACACGGTTATGCAAGGCGGTGTTACAATGAATCAAGGAAATTGTGTAATTTGTAATATGGCAAACACCCATGACAATCTTGTTATAATAGAATATGTGTTACCTTCTTTTTTTTAGTTGAGTAGCTATACAAATGTGCGTGTATTGGAAAAGTACATTTGTGTGTGTGTGTGTAATAGAGTATACATCAAGTAGTTGGTGTTATTAAGTATTTGAAAATTATGCGTGTACATGTAAAGTTATTCAACTGTGCGTGTGAAAAGTAAGAAAACTAATACCGGTTTAGTTTATTTTAATGTATAATGTGATTTGCATTGCTGTATACTTACACAAAAAATTTACCAACAGAAAATTCTCATACATTTATTTCCCTTACATCCTGGGTGCTCTCTCTTACATACATACATTTATTTCCCTTACATCCTGGGTGCTCTCTCTTACATTCATACATTTATTTCCCTTACATCCTGGGTGCTCTCTCTTACATTCTGACATAACAACTGACGATAGAGATAGGCACTGGTCTCTCTGCCTTGTCTCTCACGCTCCTGGCTCGATCGAATATCAGGACATTTCATTGTTTGCTGCTAAATGTTAAAAAAGAAGGAAAAAATCAGCGCTGTTCCAAATTAACATACAACTCAAGACGAATAATCTTCCGGTCCCTGCTCCTGTAATCGTGGTTTAAAAAAAAGTTTTTGAAAAATTGAACAATGGAACAGTAGCACTCTTTGATTAATTCCCTTGTACATCCCTCGTGAAACAATCTTTAGCCGAGGAGAGCGAATTCAAAACCGTTTCGAGGCTATGAATCTTTCATCAGCTGGCGCTTCGTTCATCTGTGCTTCCGAGACCTTTAAAAGTGTAGTTTTAGGTTGTAAGAAAACTCATTTGAAAACAACTTAGATAAGGGTTGAGCTTCAAATCGAAATTCAAGTTTGAACAGCAGAAGATTATATGGGGTCGGGAAACCATGGCTCGAGAGCAAAATTTTGCTCTATTGATGGCTGCATCTGGCTCTCAGACAAATTTTCGATTAAAAAAAAAGTTTATCCAGACTTCTTTGATACACATATTAATTGCATATATAAACTGCAAAATAATGTTATTAAAAATGAATCCAAATACATAATTATTGTACTTTTAGTGTTGAAATTACACACAATGCACACATTTACTCGAAATTTTAGTTTTAAACATAAGGCAAGGCTCTCAAAGAATAACTTTTCAAAATATGTGGTGTTTATGGCTCTCTCAGATAAAATATGTAGTGCTTATGGCTCTATCGGACAAAACATGTGGTGTTTATGGCTCTCTCAGACAAAAAGTTCCCGATCCCTGGTATAGATATTGTGTTGTATGTGAGGTCAGTGGATAGATGGTGTTGTGAGGTCAATGGGTAGATGGTGTTGCGAGGTCAGTGGGTAGATGGTGTTGTGAGGTCAGTGGGTAGATGGTGTTGTGAAGTCAGTGGGAAGATGGTGTTGTGAGGTCAGTGGATAGATGGTGTTGTGAGGTCATTGGGTAGATGGTGTTGTGAGGTCAGTGGGTAGATGGTGTTGTGAGGTCATTGGGTAGATGGTGTTGTGAGGTCAGTGGGTAGAATGTGTTGTGAGGTCAGTGGATAGATGGTGTTGTGAGGTCAATGGGTAGATGGTGTTGTGAGGTCAGTGGATAGATGGTGTTGTGAGGTCAATGGGTAGATGGTGTTGTGAGGTCAGTGGGTAGATGGTGTTGTGAGGTCAGTGGGTAGATGGTGTTGTGAGGTCATTGGATAGATGGTGTTGTGAGGTCAGTGGGTAGATGGTGTTGTGGGGTCAGTGGATGGATGGTGTTGTGAGGTCAGTGGATGGATGATGTTGTGAGGTCAGTGGGTAGATTGTGGACCACAACTTAGTTTCCTTCCCCGTCCCAGCATTAACACCATTCTCTGGTCTTCAAAACACCATTTCCCAGTCTACCAAACACCAATCCACACAACATCATTTCCCAGTCTACCAAACACCAATCCACACAACACCATTTCCCAGTCTACCAAACACCAATCCACACAACACCATTTCCCAGTCTACCAAACACCAATCCACAATTTCGTTGCATTAAAATTCCTTCCAATCTCCGTGTGAACTTTCGTTGCTTGATTCTGTCACCTGAGCTTGAATCCAAGTCGTGAATTCTAAAGACAGCTTTCATGTGACGAAGAAATGGCGCTATAAATGAGAGGAACTAATGTTACTTATTCTCCCATACAAGCGGCTCGTCTCAACTATTTTCACGTTACGGTTACAGCACAAAAGGCGCACAGAACACCGACCGCATTGACGAGGATTGGAAAAGAGCAAAAATTGTGTGTGGATTCATGCAGCTGTCTCGTGACTTGTGTGAATGTGTACAAGAAAGGCTAGGGTTAGGAATAGTTTGGGGGGGGGGAATGAGGGGGGGAGGCGCAGTTATTCACTGGCCATATATTATGTTAAGTTTTCGTTAACATTTAATAATTACTTTCACTTGATGTACATACTCCACGTTCATTCATATTATTGGTCTTGTCAGTTAAAATCTTCCATTGAGAATTTTCAAGAAAAAAAGAATAAAATAAAAAAGGTGTATTTTTTTAAAAGAAAGAATTTTTAGGGGCAAAAATAAGCTCTTGAAGGGAAATAAACAAATTTTTGGTGGTGGTGGTGAAGTAGGGGGAAGGGGGGAGGAATTTTTGCTTGTTTTTCATACTTATAAATTCTTATTAATAAATTTTAAACTTGAATATGAGATTATCTTTGCTCTGTCACACCAACACATATAAAATTATAATAAACATATATGATTGTACCATATTACTTTTATTAATAGCATTAATTAAGGGACATATATATGCACCATAATACTGTCATTAATAGTATCAATTAGGAGCCATATATATGTACCATTATACTGTCATTAATAGTAATAATTAGGAGTCATATATATATCTATGTACCATAATAAAGTATTAATAGGGAGCAATGCCCAAGTTACTTTCAGTTTGTAGCTACCATTGACGTTTGCACAGATTGAATTTCAAAATGTGCTCATTTGTTTAGAGACTTATCGCTTTCATTGTTTCATGTGTTGAAAACCCACCAACACAATACACTCTAATTATATTATTTTTCTGTCTGCTCTGTGTGGTAGTGATCTGTGTGTTGTAAATATTTAAGGGGGAAAGAGGGGAGGAATGAGACGGATAGAATCAACCCACTGCATTATAGAAGCAGGTGTGTTCCTTAGATCAGTGCTATTTCACCTGTACCAAATAACACCTGAATCTCCTGACCCTCTCACGCGCCGAAGTGAATTGACACGTTTCATAGCGGGTCCCTGTGACTGTTACAGGAATGAAAATTAGATTTGAAATGAAAGGTTTTTGGGTTGGATTCATTTTTTTTTAAAAACCCTGAGTTTCATTCCATTATTTTGCTGCAGTGAATTATGGACAATTCATTTTGTTCATTGACTTTTGGACATTTCATTTAGTTCATTGACTTTTGGACATTTCATTAAGTTCATTGACTTATAGACATTTCATTAAGTTCATTGACTTATGGACATTTCATTTAGTTCATTGACTTATGGACATTTCATTAAGTTCATTGACTTATGGACATTTCATAAAATTCATTGACTTATTGACATTTCATTTAGTTCATTGAGTTTTTGACATTTCATTTAGTTCATTGACTTTTGGACATTTCATTAAGTTCACTGACTTATAGACATTTCATAAAGTTGATTGACTTATGGACATTTCATAAGTTGATATACCCAAGGATGAGACATGTAATTCAACATTCATATTTTTATTTGCACTGATTGGTACATGCATTAAAACAATTACTTAAGTTTTGAGGTACCCAATTTTCCACTGAACAGTGCGAGAGAATGACATTGTTTGTTTGTTTGTTTTGTGTATGTTTTTATTGTTGTTAAGTAAAGTCTTTAAATGCTGCCACACGTCCCAGTCAACACTTCTAGAAACTCTGGTAGCTGAATGACTAGCAACACTTTGGGAACCTCTGGTAGCTGAATGACTAGCAACACTTTGGGAACCTCTGGTAGCTGAATGACTAACGTACAGGGCATCTGCGTGGGACAAGTCACTCCTCCTTAAACTATTTGTCTTGAAATGCTCCACAAATTGTAGATCTTTTCTATATAGCTATACATAAATTGTAGATCTTTTCTATATAGCTATACTCAAATTGTAGATCTTTTCTATATAGCTATACACAAATTGTAGATCTTTTCTATATAGCAATACACAAATTGTAGATCTTTTCTACATAGCCATACATAAACTGTAGATATTTTCTATATAGCTATACACTAATTGTTGATGGTGACCACCTAATACCTCACAGTAGGTGACCATTATAATCCATTAGTATTGGCATTTCTGGAACTGAATATTTTTTAAAATTTAAAAAATGTCAGTGTTTGTAAAACGCTATTAACGGTGGCTTCCATCTGTCAAATCTATCACCCTCTCCACCGTGAGGCCTTTCAGTTATCTGCCACTCCCTATTCCCCTCAATCCAGACAGCCAATAAGCCTTTCGTATTGAAACTGTTTCCGGTAGGATTCCTGTCTTGTATTTACGACCAACTTTGATTTGTTTGGTGTCGCGCATGGTAATTCTACTAGAGAAATGTACAATTTATTGTTTAGTTTTGGCCACTGGTCCTCAAACTTGTGGAACCAGTGCTGCCAACGACAATTTTGGGAAAAACTTAGCCTACGCGACAAAAACACCTAGATCCGAAAGAAAAAACCTAACCATGCTAAAAAAATTAACAAAAATGGCTCCAAAAAGCCCCCCACCACACACACACAAAAGAGGGGGGGGGGGAAGCGCCTCATTTCTTATTTCAAATTGAGCTTGTCTCAAATAACTTTATTTTATTGTCATTCATGTATGAATTTAGCGTAAGGCTGCACTCTAATATCGTAAAGCTCGTGAAGCCATTTAAAGCGTCATTAAACAAATTGTTAGAAATCAAATATTTAAGAGGAGCTTTCATTAAAAATTTCGTTTGTTTTAAAAGAGTCGTCACAGTTCTTTAACACCCCTACCCCTTAGCACACATCTCACAAAATTGTGACAACCTCCTCCCCACCACCCCCACCCCCATGCGTATCAGGATTTATTAGTATGCTCTACATAACTACCTTTATAAATCTTATCAGCATTTTTGGAATCATATTTATTATATAATATATATTACAGACGCTCCTTTTATACAGCAGAATCATATTTATTATATACTATATATTACAGACGCTCCTTTTATACAGAAGATTATGAAGCCCTACATGTATCCATTGTTTAAGATTTCGTTTTGCATTTTTATTTTGAGTTTCAAATGTTGGTTTTCCTGGTTTGATCAAGCAAACCATTCAATTTCCGAATTCCAGACGGAAAGAACGAGAATTTGTATGTGTTTGTTGATGCATACGGAATTGGAAAAGGGTTTTTATAACTTTTTCTGAGTGTTGTATTGGATTATCATTAGTCTATACTCAATAGCGCGTTTACTTGAGAGAATATTATTTCAACGCAGACAGAAGACAATGTTAGGGCTTTTAAAGTCTAACAAAATTGAATATTTTTCCTCATTCAAGTTGTTTTATCTTGTAACAGCATTTTTCAGAAAGATGGCGCCACCATTCAAATTCAGTAGCATAGAGTATGGTAAAGCCATAGCTATAATAATGGAACATCATAGAGCGGCAAAAATGTTGTTTAAAACTTACTGCTTATTTCTATCTTTGAAAAATCGTTTTTTAAGGATGTTAATTGCACATATTTAATTATTTTTGGTCCTTTAACATCGCATGTTTTCTATATTTAAAAAAGCTTTAAAAACCTCGATTTAGGTTGAAAAACCTAGCGCTGGCAGCACTGCATGGAACGTTCTTCTAACTGGTTTATAAGCCCATTTGTTATAATTAAATGTGGTCCCCGATTTGCCCAACAGCAAACCATATTTATGTTCACAACAAGGTAACCCTTAATTTTGAGAAAAGCTTTGTTTTGGTAAAAGTTCGTGATTTTAAATAGTTCCAATTTTAATGTAATCTCCTTTACTTTTACAGAGGCTCTCAACAAAGTGGCCCAGAGACTGGAGGGGCCCTTCAACTTCGAGACAGTCATGGATCCCATCGACGTCAAGATCTCAGAGGCCATCATGAACTTCCAGGAGAACTCTGAAAAAGTTTCAGCAAAAGTAAGCTAAGTTAGTCTAGTCTATTGGTCATGAGTTGTCTTCTATTGGTCCATCTAATACATGCTCCTCTGCTTGGTCCATCTAATACATGCTCCTCTGCTTAGTCCATCTAATACATGCTCCTCTGCTTGGTTCATCTAATACATGCTCCTCTGCTTAGTCCATCTAATACATGCTCCTCTGCTTGGTCCATCTAATACATGTTCCTCTGCTTGGTCCATCTAATACACATTCCTCTGCTTGGTCCATCTAATACATGTTCCTCTGCTTAGTCCATCTAATACATGCTCCTCTGCTTGGTCCATCTAATACATGCTCCTCTGCTTAGTCCATCTAATACATGCTCCTCTGCTTGGTCCATCTAATACATGCTCCTCTGCTTGGTCCATCTAATGCATGCTCCTCTGCTCCATCTAATGCATGCTCCTCTGCTTGGTCCATCTAATACATGTTCCTCTGCTTAGTCCATCTAATACATGCTCCTCTGCTTGGTCCATCTAATACATGTTCTTCTTCTTGGTCCATCTAATACACATTCCTCTGCTTGGTCCATCTAATACACATTCCTCTGCTTGGTCCATCTAATACACATTTCTCTGCTTGGTCCATCTAATACACATTCCTCTGCTTGGTCCATCTAATACATGCTCCTCTGCTTGGTCCATCTAATACATGCTCCTCTGCTTGGTCCATCTAATACACATTCCTCTGCTTGGTCCATCTAATATTCTAATACATGCTCCTCTGCTTGGTCAATCTAATACACATTCCTCTGCTTGGTCCATCTAATACACATTCCTCTGCTTGGTCCATCTAATACACATTCCTCTGCTTGGTCCATCTTATACACATTCCTCTGCTTGGTCCATCTTATACACATTCCTCTGCTTGGTCCATCTTATACACATTCCCCTGCTTGGTCCGTCTTATTACATGTTCCTCTGTTTTGTTCAGCTTATACATGTTCCTCTGCTTGGTCCATCGAATGTATGTATGTATATCAAGACATAACACGACCTAGAACATTTTTTGTCATCACCACCACCTCTAGTAATTGCACTAGTTTGAGCTGATCTATGGAAACATTAGAAACATCTTACGTTTTTCATTGTCTTGAACAACAGGGGAGGGGGAACATGCGGCATCACAAACACGTTCTTTCAGTTAACAATAATACAGGGATGTGCAAAGTGCGGGCCGTGAGCCATATCATGCCCGCCACAGAGCTTTGTTGTTGTCTGCCAAGATATTCAGAAAATCCGCCATGAACTGAGATTCGCCTCATGTCTCCACAAGCAATTTTAGTTTTTCAACAAGACTTGTAAAATATAAAGTTTGATTGATGCTTTTATCTCCTAGTCGAGCCTTCTCGTCCACAAGGGGGGGGGGCATCCGACGATTATCGTGGCGTCTGCGCTTCCTCCAAGGGCATAAGCCACCCACTAGAGACCTACAGGCATCTCTATCCTGGGCCAGCTTATCCAGGAACTACCATTCATGGCTAATTCTCTTGATGTCTGCCTTCTATTCCAAGTGTTTCTAGGCGGTCTCTTTTCTTGTAAAAAAAAAAAAAAAAAAATTAAAAATAGATAAATAAAATTGTAACAAAATAATTTTTTTAAAAAGTGTAATGTATGCACTTATCTCATAAAACTGAATCTATAGTTTAGTGCGTTGGCAGCTGAGTCTATTTAACTGACATCAGCTAAATCAGCTAAATAAATAATTTCAACAAAACGAACACTTTAAAAAAGTTTTACCTGGTTATTTTTATGAAACCATTTATACATTTTCTGAAATGAAATGTAAATTTACTAAAGAATTCCATCATTTAAAACGGTTCGGCCCTCCCCCAAAATTCACTGCCACAAAGTTGCCCGTGAGCCTAAACAGTGCCCCACCCCTGCAATGATATATACAATATACGCCTGTCTCTTTTTGCGTCGTGGATTTTAAGAATTTTTTTAAAAAATTGAATGGAAATCTTCTGCGATAGAAAATTGACTTATGTTTTAGAGTACATTTTTTTAAAAAGTGCATCTTCGTTTAAACGCCGTTAGTTTAAAAACTTAATCCAAACGGCTACCACCGCACGAAATACCTCACGGAAATTGGATTTATTATTGGACATTAACCTCTCACCTGTCAAGGTTTTGGCCTACCAACAGTCAAGGTCAGGAAATAAGCCCAATCTCCGTGTCGTCTGCCCGGAAAACCCTTTGGCTGACGCGAGCAAGTTTGCTTCATTGATTGAAACCGACGTTTATTGCCTCCCTTGTTCTAGCCATAGTGTTCAGCGGCGGCCTTGGTTGGGCAAGGCAAAGGCGGGTTCTAATCACCGTCACCAGGGTCTTCCAAGAACATTTGGTGACACGCCAGCTTGAAAAAAAAAACAGAGCTAAAAATGTGTTTGCTGGGAGGGGAAGGGGGTGTCTTTATCTGCACCGAGTCGGAGTTCCTATCTTTTCCGACGGCCTGACGAGGAACTGGATCGTTGTCCTCCTAACCTGAGCGGGACGACACGGCCTTGGTGACCCGTCCCTGGTCACATAAACTTTGACCCGGGCTTGGCTGAGCGCACTTGGACAGTTTCAACTATTTATTTTGAATACGCGTTTACATTTTAATAATATTTCGTTAGCGCGTAACAGCTGGACACTGCCTTGAAACTGGACATTACCATGATGGGACACTGCCTTGAAACTGGACACTTTCGTGTCACTAATGGACATTGTGTAACATTCGGACACTATTTTATGGCAGCTGGCCATAAGATGTCTCGAAAACTCCTTTATGAAATACCCCTGACTTCTGGCCATTAATTTGTACTACTGGCGACTACATTTTTCTACCACTGGTGACTACATTTTGGACCACTGGTGACTAAATTTTTGGACCACTGGCGACTGCATTACACAGTAAATGCCATCCCCAACATTGCCCCTTAAATTGGGAGAAAAAACAACAAAAAAAACTGTCGCCTGATCCCTGACTTGTTTCCCCTGTCTTCATCTCCTTTGTTCAGCTCAACAAATTATGCGTCAGACAATTCCCCTAATTACTCCCGAGGGTCACGCAGATTAAGAAAGACGTTTTATTTTTGTTCCCAGCTTCTCTTAGCCTGTATTACTGATCCCTTTGTGTGGTAGCCTGTATTACTGATCCCTTTGTGTAGTAGCCTGTGTTACTGATCCCTTTGTGTGGTAGCATGTATTACTGATCCCTTTGTGTGGTAGCCTGTGTTACTGATCCCTTTGTGTGGTACCCTGTATTACTGATCCCTTTGTGTGGTAGCCTGTATTACTGATCCCTTTGTGTAGTAGCCTGTGTTACTGATCCCTTTGTGTGGTAGCATGTATTACTGATCCCTTTGTGTGGTAGCCTGTGTTACTGATCCCTAAGTTTGGTAGCCTGTATTACTGATCTCTTTGCGTGGTAGCCTGTGTTACTGATCCCTAAGTTTGGTAGCCTTTATTACTGATCTCTTTGCGTGGTAGCCTGTGTTACTGATCCCTTTGTGTGGTAGCCTGTATTACTGATCCCTTTGTGTGGTAGCCTGTATTACTGATCCCTTTGTGTAGTAGCCTGTGTTACTGATTCCTAAGTTTGGTAGCCTGTATTACTGATCTCTTTGCGTGGTAGCCTGTGTTACTGATCCCTTTGTGTGGTAGGTACTGATCCATTGAACTGTGTAGTAACATGTATTAGTTTCCTTAAACAGTGTAGATAGGGTCTCAGTCTGTATGTCAATACCAAGAGTCCAGTTTTTTTGTTTTTGTATTAGTAGCCTTTCTACATTTTTAAAGAGACTCGTATAATGATAGATCAATATGCATGTAGCTAACAGCATTTGTTTACTATAGAAGGTACTATATCGTTGCTGTTTCATTTGTTTACTAATGGTTGCATTTCCTAAATATGCTTTCCCATCTCCCAGGGAACATTTCCTAAACGTGCTCTGCACAATCCTAGAGAACAGTTCCTAAACATGTTATATCATCTCTCAGGGAATTTTTCCAAAATACGATCAACAATCTCTCAGGGAACATTTCCTAAACTAGGTCAACTGCTTGCCATCTTTAGAGGAATGTTTCGGAACTATGTCAAACACCTACCATGTCCCGGAGAACATGTTCAAACTATGTCAAACACCTACCATCTACCAGGGAACACGTTCAAACTATGTCAAACACCTACCATGTCCCGGAGAACATGTTCAAACTATGTCAAAAACCTACCATCTACCAGGGAACACGTTCAAACTATGTCAAACACCTACCATGTCCCAGGGAACATGTTCAAACTATGTCAAAAACCTACCATCTACCAGGGAACACGTTCAAACTATGTCAAACACCTACCATGTTCCAGGGAACATGTTCAAACTATGTCAAACACCTACCATGTTCCAGGGAACATGTTCAAACTATGTCAAAAACCTACCATCTACCAGGGAACACGTTCAAACTATGTCAAACACCTATCATGTTCCAGGAAACATGTTCAAACTATGTCAAACACCTACCATGTTCCAGGGAACATGTTCAAACTATGTCAAACACCTACCATGTCCCAGGGAACATGTTCAAACTATGTCAAACACCTACCATGTCCCAGGGAACATGTTCAAACTATGTCCAATGTCAACACTGGCCGCCCACCGCCCTAGTCGGAATGAAGCGCACGCGTGTGTGTGTGTGGGGGGAGGCAATAAAAGAAACAGAAAATATTTAGTGACCAGGGAAACTCAGAGATAATTACTATTCCAACCTCACCCCTTATGCATTACGGGACTTTTCCCCGTTTATTTTGGCTTGATGCGGGCTGTTTCATTTCTTTTAACGTATACCGAATTTAAAGAAATGTTTCTTTTTAAAAAATGTATAAGCCACTATCATCCTTTAGGGTGTGCAGACCCATTATCATCCTTTAGGGTGAGCAGAACCATTATCATCCTTTAGGGTGTGCAGAACCATTATCATCCTTTAGGGTGGGCAGAACCACTATCATTCTTTAGGGTGTGCAGACCCATTATCATCCTTAATGGTGTGCAGAACCACTATCATCCTTTAGGGTGTGCAGAACCACTATCATCCTTTAGGGTGGGCAGACCCAGTATCATCCTTTCAGGGTGTTCAGACCCATTATCATCCTTTAGGGTGTGCAGACCCATTATCATCCTCTAGGATGAGCAGAAGTAAAATGATCGTAAAAGAAGTTTGAAAACATGTTTTTAATTTCATGATATAACATAGTATGAAGTAGGTACGTTATAGTTATTTTTATGACATGTTTTAGTTAGTCACAAGTTCATGATCTGCTTCCTTACCGAAGTCACACACCAGTAACACACCGGTAAAACACCCGTCTGTTGTTATAAGATCCATGCTTAGATGTGTTTTGTGTAACTTGTTTTTTTTTTTAAATTCTTCTCATTCATGCTTGTTATAACCCATTTAAGAAAAAGGGGTGAATATTATGGTATCTGTGGTGATGTTTATTTGGGTGATGGATTAATAAAGAAGTGTCCTGTAAGGGTGTTTGATTAGTGTAGTGGGGATGTGTCCTTTATGTTTGTTGGATTATTGTAGTGGGGGTGTGTCCTTTATGTTTGTTGGATTAGTGTAGTGGGGATGTGTCCTTTATGTTTGTTGGATTATTGTAGTGGGGGTGTGTCCTTTATGTTTGTTGGATTAGTGTAGGGGGGATGTGTCCTTTATGTTTGTTGGATTAGTGTAGTGGGGGGGTGTCCTTTATGTTTGTTGGATTAGTGTAAGGGGGATGTGTCCTTTATGGGGGAATAATAAATGAGAAAGTAGATCGTCCCCTCAACAATAATCTCATCTAATGCGTACATACATCCATAACATGTATACACTGCAACAATAACCTTATCTAATGCGTACATAGATACATACGCTACAACAATCCCCATGACAATGAAAGTATATACAAAATAAAACAAAGCCTTGGGCTTTATAAAAAGAAACGTTTACAAGTGTAATAAACTTATAAAAATTAAAATGCTACCTCACCCTGGTGAGACCTATACTCGAATATTCATCCTCTGTATGGGACCCATCCATCAAAGAAAATATTGATAACTAGAACAATTGAAAAAAGAGCTCCCAGATTCATTACTGGTGAAAATTAAAAACTGACTAGACGAACGAAGAGTAAAGGAGTAAGTATACATAAAGCAATTAACGCTAATTTAGAAATACAACACATTGAAAGCTTAATACAACCCTCAGATAAACATAAGGATAAAAACACCTTTCTTATTCCATATTCGGGCGTTGATGGGTTGCTGAATAAACCAGGAAAACATACACTTTATAATTTAAAACTCTAATAGGAAATGTAGGACAAGACACAAACCATAGATAAGCGTAGGACGCGATAATCTTCTGTATAGAAGGAGCGTCTGTACGAAGAAGAACAAAAATCTTATCGATTACGTATAAACTTCTATACGCTAAAACAAAATAACCAAGCTACAATTTTAAAATCAATCACTTAAATTTATGTTACCTTAAAAATATATGTTGAACTCAATTGACTTGTTGATTCGGCGAAAAACTCTAGTTTTAAGAAGAACTTGTAATCTGGTTTAGGAAAACTCAATTCCCATTTTCACAGATAGGGAGAAAGCTTAGCCAAAATAGTAATTATAAAATACATTCCTCATTTTCAGGCGGAACAAAGAAATTGATTTCCTTGACCGAATCTAATTTTGTATTTAATTTTTTTTTTTTTTACTTCGCCTTAACGATTTTAGGATACAAAGCCGTAGAAATAATAAAATTGTTATTTGGAAGTGGATAGACCCTGTGTCCACTTCAATCACCCCCTCCCCCACACCAACCTCCTCCAGCTATCCACCCCCCACCCATTTCATCACCCCTCTTGTAGCCTCCTGTTTCATGTCATTAAACTGCCATAATCCTCAGAGAAAACATGGGCCGCACCTCCCCTTCCCCCTGTGTTCAGTGCAATTATTTATTGATTTTCTCCATACAAGGACGATGTCTCATTCAATGTCCTCTACTTTCTCCGTACAAGGACTATGTCTCATTCAATGTCCTCTATTTTCTCCTTACAAGGACTATGTCTCATTCAATGTCCTCTACTTTCTCCGTACAAGGACTATGTCTCATTCAATGTCCTCTATTTTCTCCATACAAGGACTATGTCTCATTCAATGTCATCTACTCTCTCCGTACAAGGACTATGTCTCAATGTCCTCTATTTTCTCCACACAAGGACTATGTCTCAATGTCCTCTACTCTCTCCATACAAGGACTATGTCTCATTCAATGTCCTCTATTTTCTCCACACAAGGACGATGTCTCATTCAATGTCCTCTACTCTATCCGTACAAGGACTATGTCTCATTCAATGTCCTCTATTTTCTCTGTACAAGGACTATGTCTCATTCAATGTCCTCTATTTTCTCCGTACAAGGACTATGTCTCATTCAATGTCCTCTATTTTCTCCGTACAAGGACTATGTCTCATTCAATGTCCTATACTTTCTCCGTACAAGGACTATGTCTCATTCAATGTCCTCTATTTTCTCTGTACAAGGACTATGTCTCATTCAATGTCCTCTACTCTCTCCATACAAGGACTATGTCTCATTCAATGTCCTCTATTTTCTCCACACAAGGACGATGTCTCATTCAATGTCCTCTACTCTCTCCGTACAAGGACTATGTCTCATTCAATGTCCTCTATTTTCTCTGTACAAAGACTATGTCTCATTCAATGTCCTCTATTTTCTCCGTACAAGGACTATGTCTCATTCAATGTCCTCTATTTTCTCCATACAAGGACTATGTCTCATTCAATGTCCTATACTTTCTCCGTACAAGGCCTATGTCTCATTCAATGTCCTCTATTTTCTCCGTACAAGGACTATATCTCATTTAATGTCCTATACTTTCTCCTTACAAGGACTATGTCTCATTCAATGTCCTCTATTTTCTCCGTACAAGGACGATGTCTCATTCAATGTCCTCTATTTTCTCCGTACAAGGACTATGTCTCATTTAATGTCCTATACTTTCTCCTTACAAGGACTATGTCTCATTCAATGTCCTCTACTTTCTCCGTACAAGGACTGTCTCATTCAATGTCCTCTACTTTCTCCGTACAAGGACTATGTCTCATTCAATGTCCTCTACTCTCTCTGTACAAGGACTATGTCTCATTCAATGTCCTCTACTTTCTCCTTACAAGGACTATGTCTCATTCAATGTCCTCTACTTTCTCCTTACAAGGACTATGTCTCGTTCAATGTCCTCTACTTTCTCCTTACAAGGACTATGTCTCATTCAATGTCCTCTACTTTCTCCGTACAAGGACTATGTCTCATTCAATGTCCTCTACGTTCTCCGTACAAGGACTATGTCTCATTCAATGTCCTCTACTCTCTCCATACAATGATTATGTCTCATTCAATGTCCTCTATTTTCTCCTTACAAGAACTAAGTCTCATTCAATGTCCTCTACTTTCTCCTTACAAGGACTATGTCTCGTTCAATGTCCTCTACTTTCTCCTTACAAGGACTATGTCTCATTCAATGTCCTCTATTTTCTCCATACAAGGACTATGTCTCATTCAATGTCCTCTATTTTCTCGTACAAGGACTATGTCTCATTCAATGTCCTCTACTTTCTCCGTAAAAGGACTATGCCTAATTCAATGTCCTCTACTCTCTCCGTACAATGATTATGTCTCATTCAATGTCCTATATTTTCTCCGTACAAGGACTATGTCTCATTCAATGTCCTATACTTTCTCCTTACAAGGACTATGTCTCATTCAATGTCCTCTATTTTCTCCGTACAAGGACTATGTCTCATTCAATGTCCTCTACTTTCTCTGTACAAGGACTATGTCTCATTCAATGTCCTATACTTTCTCCTTACAAGGACTATGTCTCATTCAATGTCCTCTATTTTCTCTGTACAAGGACTATGTCTCAATGTCCTATACTTTCTCCTTACAAGGACTATGTCTCATTCAATGTCCTCTATTTTCTCCGTACAAGGACTATGTCTCATTCAATGTCCTCTATTTTCTCCATACAAGGACTATGTCTCATTCAATGTCCTCTACTTTCTCTGTACAAGGACTATGTCTCATTCAATGTCCTCTATTTTCTCCATACAAGGACTATGTCTCATTCAATGTCCTCTACTTTCTCCACACAAGGACTATGTCTCAATGTCCTCTATTTTCTCCGTACAAGGACTATGTCTCATTCAATGTCCTATACTTTCTCTGTACAAGGACTATGTCTCAATGTCCTCTATTTGCTCCGTATAAGGACTATGTCTCATTCAATGTCCTCTACTTTCTCCGCACAATGACGATGGCGCATTCAATGTCCTCTACTTTCTCCGCACAATGACGATGGCGCATTCAATGTCATCTAAACTCAAGAAATGTAGGCAAAGGCGTGATGACGTCATTTTACTTTTTGTTGTATCTCACGAAAACTCGGCTTTTTTTTCCATTGTGGCTCGCGAAACAATTTATCAAATGAAAATGTTTGTTTGAAATATGTGCTGTGAAGTACATCTAAGGAGAAATATCTGTGAACGGGAAAAAATACGGTCCCAACAACCTAGATCTTTTTTTCTCTCACCGTGAAACAGAAATCGCAAACACAAAAAGGTTTAGGCTCTTAAAAGAATCATATAAGGAAAACAGTTCTCTGCCAAAAATAAGGATTGACTGCTTAGAGATCTTATCTTCTTATCTTAGATATACAGACGCTTCTTCTATGCAGAAGATAATTGCGTCCACAGACCATGAGAGATTATCTGTTGGCAAGTGATGCAGCGGTCACTGGCCACGGCATTAAGGGTTCCACGCATTACCCAGCCGCCTAACTATTGTCTAGTTAGGTACCCATTCGGAGCTGGGTGACTCTGGGACTCCTCAGGCCCCGGGAACAAATCCTCGCCTTCGCGTGGATTCGAACTCGTGACCATCGGTACGCCAGTCGAGCGCGCTACCACTCGTGACTGTGATTGTTAATTTAAAAAACAACAACCCTGCTTTGACACTAACTTTGATTTGAAATACGCCGATTGATACTAGCTAATGTTGTTTATCTACCCCCTCTACTCCCTTCACTCATATAACCCACATCCCTTGCATTCGCTTGTGTTTCTTGAGTTCATCAACTCGTGCTTACCTAGAAAAACTTATGTTAATAATGCGCACAAGGTTGTTAGTATTTAAAGTTAATATTTTAAAAGTTACTAACATTGTCAGATGGGTAAGTCGTCGGCCGTGGGGATGCACTGCATAGAGATGAAGAAGGTCGTGTTTGGTTTTGTTATTAGAAACATCCCTGCTTTGAAATACGCCAACATTAAGTTTCCGATTGCAGATGTTGTTTATCTATCCCCTTTCTTCCCCCACCATTCGATTATGTTTTGTCTGTTCGTTACCACGTGTGCCTTGCCCCAAAACGGATTTTAATAATACCCTTAAATTTGTAAGTTCTAAAGTCAATAAATTAGTTACTTAGTTTCTTACAGTGTAAGGTGGTTAAGGGGCCGTCTATAAATTACGTTTCGCACCTAGGGGAGGAGGTGGTCACACATTTGTAACGAGGGTGTGTGTGTGTTTTAGAAATGTTACGTCACATCAAAACGTACAACTTTAAATGAAAGTTCCACTTAAAAACTTGATTGCTTACAATTTATTAATGATGTTTTACATGGATTTACGCGTGAATCGATTTTAGAGTTGAACATCACATTATTAAATACAAACTTAAGGGATAATAAAGTTATTTTCCACATGCTCATTTTCAAAAAGGAGTAATGGCTTTTAAGGGGGGGGGCAAATCTTTGTGATGTCAAATTTGGGGT
>MUZC01001755.1:500589-524801 GCA_002072015.1 Radix auricularia | reverse complement strand
ACACCACTGGGCTATTATATATATTAATATATATATATATATATAAAATAATAATTATTATTGTATATATTCAAATATTTTTCTATTTGAGAGTGAGCGTGTTTCAAATCACTTAACTGTCATTTTAGTATGTATTTATTGTAAGGCTGCTCTCTAATATTGTAACACGCGTGAAACCATGTAAAACCTTAGAAAATAAATGGTAAGAAATCGAATATTTAAGTGAAATTTTCATTTAATTTATCATGTTTTGACGTGAAGTCACAATAATACCCCCCCTCCCAACTTTACACATCGTCACTGTGTGGTTCACCCCCCCCCCCCAGGTGCGTCATGTCATTTATGGACGGCCTCTTTGTCCCATGGGGAAAGTGCGTTAAAAGAACTTAAATTATACACTATTTATCGAACGTAGACACGATTCAGCTGTAATCTGGTATAGAGCATAGACAAATCTGAACCACTTTGTGTGGATTGGGGAGGGGGCGGGTATTACGACCGTCCAGTAGGCTTACGCGCTTGGGAAGAATTTATCGCAACTGTCCTACGGTCCGATGGAATGCAAAGAGGTTGTCAGTGATGGATGACCCCAATGATTGGCTTGGATTGAGTGTGGTTGATTGGGGGGGGGGGTGCCCAGATCCACACTGCTGTTCTTTTCTTGTCCATTTCTTTTCATTCTTTACCAGAGTCCGTGTATCTTGAGTCATTCTCTGCGAGTCCGTCTATCTTGAGTCAGTTCCCACATCAGTTCCCATAGTGTCATTTTCTACCACAGTCCGTGTATCTTGACTCAGTTCCCACATCAGTTCCCATAGTGTCATTTTCTACCACAGTCCGTCTATCTTGAGTCAGTTCCCACATCAGTTCCCATAGTGTCATTTTCTACCACAACCCGTGTATCTTGAGTCAGTCTCCACATCAGTTCCCATAGTGTCGCTAAAAGCAAACTCGGAGGTTTGACTGGGGCCATTCTTGATAATGTAGCTAGAATTTATATCGGGAGTTAAGCTAAAGTAGAAACATGGACTGTAGAGTTGAAACTAAAAGAAATACCGTAAGTGGCAACCAGAATCCGTCGAGAAAAAACTAAACAAAATTCATTCCCCATCTCATTTTGTCATGCTGAAGAATGTAACAATAGGGCCTTGTAACTATTCTGTATTTTATTGTTTATGGATTTTTTTCCCCAAGTCAAAACTATTAAAAGGAAGATACTTTTCTTGAATGCAATTAAAAACCATTCCACATCAGAATTGTGGGCGAGAAGAACGAGATTTTGTGTTTGTTCTTGCATACGGAATAAGGAACTTTGTAAAAAATCCCTATGTCTATCTGATGGCTGTATAGGAATTAATTGTCTTTTGTAAATTAATACTTATTTCTTTTTTCTTCTATTCTCCCGTTTTTCAAGGTTTAATGATTTAGCTAATGGTGTTACTCTTTTAGTTTTGAATATTCTCCAGAGAGGAATCTGGCATCACTTTTTATTTTACCCTCCCATGAAGCTGTGAATTTCTGTTACAGAGGCCCGAGTCTTCTTTCTACAAATTGCATAGTTTTTAAATGATTATTTTTTATATTTTAATGTATGACATTCTACCTGTTTCCCCAAACCAAAACTCCCCTCCCCCAAAGATCTGAACGTGCGTGAAACTCTTGAAATTTGTCAGAGGCGTTCCCTGCTAATGAACTTTTTTTTTTTTTGGAACAGTTTACCAGTACACATTTTCGCTCACACACGTTAAATCGATTTTCACTTTGTATTCTATTAATCTGCCAAGGGGATGTAATGCTAATCAATATTATAGTACTGCATGGCCATAATCAGTGGCGTCGTATGTTATAGCCGCTCCGCCCCTGGTATAGTGCTATACTATGTACTGCACAGCCATAAACAGTGACTTCGTAGGGTATAGCCACTCCGTCCCTGGTGTAGGTCATATAGTATGTACTACTCGACCATTGGCAGTGGCTACGTACGGTATGGATCTATTAAATTTGAACTTGACTAGCGTATAGTTAGTTACTGGGGACTTGCCCATAATGGCTAATAATTAGACTGTGAATTATGTCGGTGGTAGCTTAGAAAAAAAAGGTAAACATGTAGAATCTCGACCGTGACGTCACGGTCATTACCGGCGGCCATCTTTGTTGTTATGGCATGTCCTTAAAAAACCTAAAATTAAAATTCTATAGCTGTACCTAACCCAAACCCTAAAACCTTCCATTTGTGAAAATCCTTTTAGAATTTATAGAACTCTGTTTCCAGCAACCGGTAGCGTCACGGTCGAGATTCTTCACTTCAGCCGAAAAAAATATTTCATGGTCTTGGATCGACACGTTTGTTTGGTTTAATATATACTTTCAGCTAGTTTTTTTGGTTTAATCTGTACTGTCAGATAGTCCGTTTGGTTTAATACTTTCAGCTAGTTTATTTGGTTTAATCTATGCTGTCAGATAGTCCGTTTGGTTTTATCTATACTGTCAGCTAGTTATACTTTCAGCTAGTTTATTTGGTTTAATCTATACTGTCAGATAGTCCGTTTGGTTTAATCTATACTGTCAGCTAGTTTATTTGGTTTAATCTATACTGTCAGATAGTCCGTTTGGTTTAATACTGTCAGCTAGTTATAATGTCAGATAGTTTGGTTGGTTTAATCTGTACTGTCAGATAGTCCGTTTGGTTTAATCTATAATGTCAGCTAGTTTGTTTGGTTTAATATATACTGTCAGCTTATTTTATTTGGCTTAATATATACTGTCAGCTAGTTTGTTTGGTTTAATATATATACTGTCTGCTAGTTTGAAGAAACGATTTGATTGGTTGGAGTTAGAGGTTATTTTAAATGCCACCCCTGAGATACTTTCTTGACATCGACTGACATTTATTTAGAAGACATTTCTTTAACGACCGCGGTATTGAGATTATAGGCTGTGCTTGGGTCATCCTAGGGCAGATGTCTTGTAGCTGAGTTTTACCCTGTGCAATGTTGCGCAACATCTATTTTATCTTCTCAAAATTTTACACCCGACAAACACATAAATTATACAAAATTTGCTGCTCTTTATCTAAAGTGCTTTGTGGCGGCGCAGATATCTGCGTAGTATCTAGCACATCATTTTGTTAAAGATGTTGAAACTTTCATGGGGCTTGGTAGACTTGGTGGCTCCCATCTCCTCTCCAAGTCAGTGGCGGACATTTTAGCAATAGTTATTAAACAACATTTTTATTGTGGCTTAACACTCCTCAGCTTGTGAGGCGACTGCACTATTGACTTTGCTATCCAGCCGTATAGATGTTAATTACTATGTAGCTAATCTTGTTTGTTTATTCGGCCAGATCTTTACAGGTTGCGGGGCACCAAGACTTGCTAGGAAGCGCCGTGATGCCCAGACAGAGACCGAGACACAGAAGCACACATTCGAGTTCCCCACCAACGTGACCAAAGCCAACCGCGCTCGTCCAACCACTGCAGCTGGCACCAGCCTTGACCGTCTGGTCCGTGACATCAAGGACAAGGTTAAAACAGCAAAGGACTTCTGGGTCCAACTTCCTTATGTTGTCTGCAACAACGAGCAAGTGGCCGCTGCAGCATCTAAGGAAGATGACTGTTGGAATGGTCAAGACAGAGCCAGGTGGGTTTACTCTTGACTAGGACTGTTAACAATTAATTTAAATTTAATAGTTAACTTTTGAAAAATTAACTATTTATTAATTGTTAATTTCGATTAAAGCCAAAAATTAAAATTTATGATGTCTTAAGTAACATTTATTAAATGTACTTGTTGAAAATCTAAATAACACTGGAATGTCTCCTTTGTATGCCATCTTTTAACCAACTACGCGTGTTGACATTATTTGCTTCAAGTAATGAGTGGGTCTAATTGACAATTTAACCATCTGAGCTGAACAATCTTTCAATTGGAACTGAGGTAACTGGTATCACAAAACGGTCTTGGCAAGGAATAACATCGGAAATCAGTGTTTCCACCATTGTAGAGGGTTAATGGATTCAGAAATTTTCACCTCAATTTGTAAAGCAGTAATGCTTTAGAAGAGCTGTCGACATTTTCTGTTTCTGAGTCATACTCCATAACTGCCAATAGCTTAATATGCTTTTCATTTGGTTTGATAAGTAGGCGAAGTGTTAGAACCATGGTAGGCTAAGTTTATCAACATTTTGCACATTCTAGTCAATAGTTTAAAACCAAAATGTTCTTGTAATCATAAGGAAATGTTTTATTTATTGGCCGCTATTTTTTAAATTATTATTTTACTTTTTGACTTCCAGTAATTTGTAAATGATGGGTCGATTAATCATTAAAAAATTTAATAGTTAAAATTTGTAACAATTAATCGAGAAATTAATCATGATTTTCCGCAGCCCTACTCTTGACTAATACAATCTTTGCACTTGACTTATACAATCTTTGACTTGACTAATACAATCTTTGCACTTGACTTATACAATCTTTGACTTGACTGATACAATTTTTGACTTGACTTATACAATCTTTGACTTGACTGATACAATCTTTGACTTGACTGATACAATCTTTGACTTGACTGATACAATCTTTGACTTAACTAATGCAATCTTGGGCTTGACTTATACAATCTTTGACTTGACTTATACAATCTTAGACTTGACTTATAGAATCTTTGACTTGACTTATACAACCTTAGACTTGACTTATATAATCTTTGACTTGACTTATACAATCTTTGACTTGACTTATACATGACTGATACAATATTTGACTTGACTTATATAACCTTTGACTTGACTTATACAATCTTTGACTTGACTTATACAATCTTAGACTTGACTTATAGAATCTTTGACTTGACTTATACAACCTTAGACTTGACTTATAGAATCTTTGACTTGACTTATACAATCTTTGACTTGACTTATACATGACTGATACAATATTTGACTTGACTTATATAACCTTTGACTTGACTTATACAATCTTTGACTTGACTTATACATGACTGATACAATATTTGACTTGACTTCTACAATCTCTGACTTGATTTGTACAATCTTTGACTTGACTTGTACAATCTTTGACTTGACTTATACAATCTTAGACCTAACTTATACATTCTTTGACTTGACTTATACAATCTTTGACTTGACTTATACAATCTTGGGCTTGACTTATATAATCTTTGACTTGACTTATACAAACTTTGACTTGACTTATACATGACTGATACAATATTTGACTTGACTTATACAATCTCTGACTTGATTTGTACAATCTTTGACTTGACTTGTACAATCTTTGACTTGACTTATACAATCTTATACCTAACTTATACATTCTTTGACTTGACTTATACAATCTTTGACTTGACTTATACAATCTTAGACCTGACTTATACAATCTTTGACTTGACTTATACAATCTTTGACTTGACTTATACAATCTTAGACCTGACTTATACAATCTTTGACTTGACTTGTACAATCTTTGACTTGACTTGTACAATCTTGGGCTTGGCTGCCTAGGTAAAATTGTGGAGGCTTGTTACAGTGATATATTGCCGCCTAGGAAAACATGGGGAAGTAGGGAGTGAACTGGTCAAAGGATGATTACTGACATCACTTGTGTTCCACTAAGTCATTTCAGTTGAGGATCAGAAGATTGGTATGGTTCTAGATTACATGTATAGATTACACCTTTCTTACGGAGTGGTTTCTGCACGGTGATTCCTGTGGGGTGGTTCCTATGCAATAGTTCCTGTCTCATAGTTCCTTTGGGGTGGTTCCTATGCAATAGTTCCTGTGTCATAGTTCCTGTGGGGTGGTTCCTATGCAATAGTTCCTGTGTCATAGTTCCTGTCGGGTGGTTCCTATGCAATAGTTCCTGTGGGGTGGTTCCTATGCAATAGTTCCTGTGGGGTGGTTCCTATGCAATAGTTCCTGTGTCATAGTTCCTGTGGGGTGGTTCCTATGCAATAGTTCCTGTGTCATTGTTCCTGTGGGGTGGTTCCTATGCAATAGTTCCTGTGTCATAGTTCCTGTGGGGTGGTTCCTATGCAATAGTTCATGTGGGGTGGTTCCTACTCAATAGTTCCTTTTGTGTGGTTCCTATGCAATAGTTCATGTGGGGTGATTCCTATGCAATTCTTCCTGTGCCATGGTTCTTGTGGGGTGGTTACTGTTTACTGAATTTTGTTATTTATGAACAACCTATTCCCCAAACAATTAACTTTTTTTAAAAATGGTTTGGCAATATCTAGGTTTGTGAGTTAATTTTCTGTTCGTGTGTGTGTGTTTGTGTGTATGTTTGTTTGTGTGTGTGTGTGTGAGACCAAGTGAATGTGTCTGTGGTTGGTGTTTTAGCTTCAAGTCTGATGGTTCAGCCAAAAATAGATCTCTCCCAGTGATAGGCTGCTCACACCTGTTGTAGATCCATCAGGAGGAGAGGAGGAGCTTGTTGGGGAGGGGTTGTCTGGGAGGGGGTGTCTGGGGAATTTGTGATTCATTGACATAAAAAGTTCACTGTAATTTCTTTGAGTAACAATAGAAGAACAATGTCCAATAGGATTAAACCTTAATGACCTACAACCAAGATTTACGGATAATGTTGAATAGGATTTAACCTAAGTAAAGAAATATCAATATTTAGTGAGAGTACATGGATAATTATAATTCTGATTTAAGCTAAATAAACCCCTACTGAGATCTGCACTAAGGAGGTAAAAGAATGATATTAATCGCACAAAACCCTAGAAATGATTTTCAAAAACCTAACAATTCTAATAATAATGAAAACACTATTAAATACTAACTAGACATCAAACATGGAATAGTGTATATAAAACTGTTTAGCCTGTGTTTACAATGTTCCCTTTTAAGCTGCGGGGCTGTGCAACAGTTTAGAATTACCTGCAAATTGTGTAAAAATTGCACAAAAAATATCTGCTGTGCAACTTTGCACACAAGTTTTTTTAATGTTCACACTGACCAACGAAACTCAGAGGGAACATTTTGTGCTACCAAGCTATTTAAAATACCAATCTGTTTGCCTGTACAACTCTAAGCTGTGCTACCTGTAACATACCAATCTTTTTATCTGTGCTACCTGTACAATACCAATCTCTTTACCTGTGCTACCTGTACAAATACATGGCTATTTTTTTCTGTCCTAAGGTATCTCCCAGAAGTACAGAAAGATGGAAGCCTTCATCAGATCAACAATCCAGAGGTGGATGTGGATGTAACAAAGTCCAACACTGTAGTCAGTAGACAGAAGATCCAACTTCAGCTCATCACCACCAAACTCCACAACGCCTACAGCGGGGAGGATGTGGACTGGATTGATACAGGTTAGTCCTTGACCTTAATAACAATCACTATTAACAGGTTGGCCCAGACTTGATGTTAATCTATCTCTTTAAAAGATGTTATAATAATAATTACAAACATTAATTTTTTAAAATTCCTATTAATTATTAACAATTATCTTTCAAAAGATGAAGACTATTTTCCTATTAGAAAGATAGGAATAATTATTATATTAACATCTGAAATGTAAAGGACTTTCTTTTTTTTATTTTTGAAATCATATTATAAAATATATTACATGTGTCCCAAGGTATTTATAGGAGAATATTGAATTAAGTTTTAACAAAATAAATGTAAAAATCATAACAACAACTCATTACTTTCTTACTGTGAAGAGTAACTCTTGAACTGCTCCTGTTTCAATGTATTTCAGAGGACGCTGAATCCAGCGGCAGTGGCAGTGGAGATCTGGCCGAGGGCAGTGCCTCTGGTGAGAGAGTGACAGATGAGCAGGTCAACGGCAGCATCGACATCGACAACCTACCAACCACCACCAAAAAGTCTGTGATCCACCAACGACCATCAGCAGACAAACCCAAAACTCCAGCCACTCCAAAGCCTGTAGACACTGATCAAACACGGCCAGGGGTAAAAAAAGACAGGAACAGAAGCAGTGGCCGCTCAACTCTTTCATTGGGACTTGTCTTATTAGTTCTATCTTTACATTGTGGCTTGAAGCAAGTGCTGGTATTTTGTTGATATGTCCGAGGCCATGTGGAGACAGACTTGTAAAAATAAGATGATATTTACCGCCAAGATTGTCTGGCCATGGAATCTAGTCCAGATTAATCAGGGGAATTGGTTGTATGAATAACACTTTCAGTTAGCTAGGGTAGACTTTATTACGTTTTCTGGACTACCAATAGGCTTTATAATTAGACTAATATATTTGTAATGTGCCTGGTTAAGAAGCTGTAGCCTGAAATAACCAATTATAACGAACAGAGAAGAACTGAATGTACAGCGTTATGTTTATTTGCAATATTGGTTGTGAATGGTTCAAAGGGGCAACTTGTCCGGGCACTGGGCACACTCAATGGTATGCTCAGAATCAACTATTTGGCAAATTGTTTTTGCACTGGGCACACTCAATGGTATGTTCAGAATCAACTATTGGGAAAATTCCGTGTCCTAACTCAATGATAATTGGATTTTTTAAATGGAATCAGCATTTTAGTGTCGCTGATCTGTTGGTCACACACACATCTCATCTGTTGGCCAACGCACACATCTCATCTGTTGGCCACACGCACACATCACCTGGCATCAGAACATAACATAACAGCATCTACTTAACATCCCGTCATCCATTAGCACTAACTCGACGGCGCGTTGTTTTAACAGTTAGTGCCTTCTAATGTTCTTCAGACTACCAGCCGCTCTTATCACCACGTCAACCACATCCCATGGTTAAATATCAACTCCAGGCTCACTGCTTCTTTCTCATGTCAAGGCCGCAAACTGCCGCCAGGAACCTCTGTCATGAACCTACAGTCTCTTTTATGAGAAATGAGATTGTAGAACATAGAACTTTCTATCTGGAATGTAGAACATTTTACATGGAATTCTGTGAGCTGGGAGCTAATTATCCCATTTGCTTTTTGAGGGAGTTATGGAGTGTTTACCATAGTTAACAAGGAGGTCAGAGGTCATGTCATTGTCATTAAGCAGACTGTCATTAACACTTGAAGCATATCAGGTGGTGGAGGATTGGATTTTCCAAAAAGCCTGCCTAGAATGCCCTGCGTTATGGCTTCCAGAGGAGATCTTTCTATTGCTTTGACTAATTAGGTCATGTTTTGTTCAGGGCCTAAATATTACGTTTATGTGTAAGCAGACTGTGTATTTGGTCAGGGCCTAAAGATTATGTGCACGTGTAAGCAGACTGTGTATTTGGTCTAAAGAGTTTGAAGATTTGAGGTTCTATCATCAATGCTAACCGCAAATTTCTGTTCATCTCAACTCAAAGGATTCCTCACTCAAGCCATCGAACTTGTGAATACAGCTACTATTGAATACTACTTGTAAAGTTGTCATTAACCTTATGTAGAAAGACCACAAATTAACAACCACCACAAATGGTTTAAATGCTTTCTTCTCTTCACCATGATAGATACAATGTCAGCACTAAATCCCTTGTTAATGTGCGTGCAGCTAATGTTGCTGATGAATCTGGACACATTTGTTTGGCTGTCGACATTTGGTCAGGGATGGCCACATCTTGGATGACTATATGAAATACTTTCTCTATAAAAGAAAGCAGGGTTAATCGTAACTGATGATAACACTGTTTTGAGAGTGAATGTGTCAAGTCTTGGAATCTTGTGCTATTGAATGTCTAAACTATAACTGTTTTTAATGGTATCATTATTTAGTGCTGTATTAAATTAGAAGATCCATTGTATTGTAACTTGTGTATAGCCTGCCACTACAGTTGGCGTGACATCTTTCTTGTGGTCAGCACATCTGATAGCCATGGCTGTTGTCCTTGTTATGGATAATTCTTGATTTTATTTTTTTACTATTAATTGAATCATTTCTCATCACTCAATTTACACTTACATTTTTTTTATATTTTACTGTTTAATTTAATCCAATTCAATCAACTGCAGCTATATGATAGGTGACCAGAATAAGAAGATCAAACACATCCTTGGCTTTAAAATTGAACTAAACAACAACATAACAACTTCAGGGCCAGGGAATGACAAACCTTGTGGGCTATTTTGGATATTAAGATAATATAAATTAAATGAATTAACTTTTCTATGGGAAAATTTCAACCAGGAAACTGAGTGTTGTGACATTCCCTCCACCCTGTTTGCCTTCCATTAGACTTTTCTTTCATTAGCCTGCAATGTATGGCCAGTAATTTGCAATGTATGGCCAGTAACTTGCAATGTATGGCCAGTAACTTGCAATGTATGGCCAGTAATTTGCAATGTATGGCCAGTAACTTGCAATGTATGGGCAGTAACTTGCAATGTATGGTCAGTAACTTGCAATGTATGGTCAGTAACTTGCAATGTATGGCCAGTAATTTGCAATGTATGGCCAGTAATTTGCAATGTATGGCCAGTAACTAAGAATTTCAAGATCACGTAAGCTGAGCTTGAAATATCTGTTGACGATATTTTACCTCCATCTCTACCACCGAGCTTCAGTTTTCAGAAAGAAAGACATGTTGTCACAAAGAAAGGCATGTCGTCACAAAGAAACACATGCTGTCACATAGAAAGGCATGTTGTCACAAAGAAAGGCATGTCGTCACAAAGAAACACATGCTGTCACAAAGAAAGGCATGTCGTCGCAAAGAAATGCATGACGTCACAAACAAAGGCATGTCATCACAAAGAAAGGCATGTCGTCACAAAGAAAGACATGTCATAACAAAGAAAGACGTGTCGTCACAAACCCCTATTTCAGTGTTCAGTGTACTTAGATTGAACTATTTGACAAGCCAAGTTTATTTTGGTAATTTTCTGTCCATATGAGCATGTACTCAGTCAACAGTTACAAGTCATCTTAACCCAGCATAATATTATTTGGTGCAGGTTTTTTCCTTTAAATACATCTCTAAGAATTTGCTTGTTCATGGAAAGATAAAAAAATATATATTTCATGTAAATTATTTCTTACACTACCTTAAAATGAGTAAATTTCATTAATACTTTTATGCAAAACCATTTTCATTGAACTAGTTAACTAGTCTTAGAATTTTTAAAAAGGGAACTATATATTTTTAATCCTTTTATAAAAAAAAATCACTTTATAAGACAAAAAAGGGACTACAAATTTAATGTAATAATGATTAAAATGCTTTTTGCAATTGGCTGCCATGTGCCTCAAAGTAGTCAAAGACAAAGTGCTGTGAGGTGTCATGGCCACCAGGTGCTGTGAGGTTTCATGGCCACCAGGTGCTGTGAGGTGCCACCGTGACAACCAGGTGCTGTGAGGTGCCACCTTGGCCACCAGGTGCTGTGAGGTGTCATGGCCACCAGGTGCTGTGAGGTCCCACCGTGACCACCAGGTGCTGTGAGGTGCCACCATGACCACCAGGTGCTGTGAGGTTTCATGGCCACCAGGTGCTGTGAGGTGCCACCGTGACCACCAGGTGCTGTGAGGTTTCATGGCCACCAGGTGCTGTGAGGTGCCACCGTGACAACCAGGTGCTGTGAGGTGTCATGGCCACCAGGTGCTGTGAGGTTTCATGGCCACCAGGTGCTGTGAGGTGCCACCGTGACCACCAGGTGCTGTGAGGTTTCATGGCCACCAGGTGCAGTGAGGTTTCATGGCCACCAGGTGCTGTGAGGTGCCACCGTGACCACCAGGTGCTGTGAGGTGTCATGGCCACCAGGTGCTGTGAGGTTTCATGGCCACCAGGTGCTGTGAGGTGCCACCGTGACCACCAGGTGCCATGGCCACCAGGTGCTGTGAGGTTTCATGGCCACCAGGTGCTGTGAGGTGCCACCGTGACCAGCAGGTGCTGTGAGGTGTCATGGCCACCAGGTGCTGTGAGGTTTCATGGCCACCAGGTGCTGTGAGGTTTCATGGCCACCAGTGCCGTGGGTCCTGATGGCCACCAGGAGCTGTGAGGCCACCAAGTGCTGTAAAGGGGCCATGTCTGGACCCATTGACCCTGTGCCTATTCCAGTAGCCCAATGCAGTCTAACTTAAATGGCATGCCAGTCACACAACAAGCCTCACTTGTCATTCACTTCCTTACAAGAAAACTTGCTTTAAAGTGTTTCAATCATTTCAAATCTCCCTAGTCACTTAGAAGATAATTATTTCTGTTCCTAGAAGAGGACATTAATATCTGCTGTAGCACAATTCCAGGGGAGGTAAATGTAATGTTTCTACAGTTTGTTTCTGGACCTGGTGCAAAATATTTTTTTTTTAAAAACAACATAAAAAGCATATGCTTAAAATGATGTCAATTTACCCAACACTATGTTAAATTTCATCCTGCCCATTTAACAGAAAATATCATCATTGAATAGATCACCAATAACTTATTTTGTAACTACCTCAATCTGTAAAAGAGCCTTTAATTAATTTTTTTAAAGGTGCACATTTCAACAAATAAATATCATTACTGGTCTGGTCGTTGACAATCGCTTGCCTTTTTAAGATATTATTTTTTAAGTAGTAACACTTGTAACTTAACGAATACTCTTATTAAGATTTCTTTGTTTCCTCGTTCTTAAGATTTCTTTGTTTCCTCCGTTCTATGTTATAGGATTGTGTTGGGTTATTTTAGTTGACCTGCCAACAAAATATTTATTTAGTTGTGTGCATGAGAGTTAAACTACGATGTACACTTCAATCATTGGTACATGTTAGAGTTGAACTACAGTGTCCACTTCGAAACATTTGGTACATGTTAGAGTCTTTTCCTTTTGTTCCATGTCCCATCTTTTTCTTGCTTCCTTGTCTGTGTGCCTTGTAGTCACAACAGGTTTACCATAAACTGGGTGCTTGCTGTGGGAAGCAATAATCATTTTAGTATTTCGGAATTCCAACAGTTGGATGGTATACCCCTCATATTTAGGTTGGAATTCCAACAGTTGGATGGGATACCCCTCATATTTAGGTTTGAATTCCAACTGTTGGATGGGATACCACTAATATTTAGGTTTGGAATTTCTTTGGCAGGTGGATATTTCTCTGTGTCCTGTACTTTTGTTTATGACAATTTGAATGACTTGAACTCTGGTTGAGGTAAATGACTGAGGTACATTTTGCTGTTGTAGTATATGAAATTGATATATTGTGTCTTGAGAGAACCAGCCGTGTACTACTATCATAGAAGTACCAGTTGTGCGTTACTATCATAGAAGTACCAGCTGTGTACTACTATCATAGAAGTACCAGTTGTGCGTTACTATCATAGAAGTACCAGCTGTGTACTACTATCATAGAAGTACCAGCTGTGTGTTACTATCATAGAGGTACCAGCTGTGAGCTACTATCATAGAAGTACCAGCTGTGTACTACTATCATAGAAGTACCAGCTGTGAGCTACTATCATAGAAGTAACAACTGTGAACTACTATCATAGAAATGCCAGTTAGTGTAACTAGTAAAATAGAAGACACCATATAAATACAATCTTTTGATTAGGATTTTAATTTCAGTAAACCTAATCAATACTCAGTTTTAAAAATCTTAGATCATAACTAGAACTTTGCATATAAACTTTTTCTGTGCCATGATCATTTCAATTATTTAAATTGAGGAAAATTCAATTTGAGAATCCTTGGTTTTGGTAACTTTGAAAACAATGTTTACCACGAGAGGTAATTTTGTGTGTTGTTCTTAACCTCTGAAGGGTTTGCATATTAACTCTTATGTCCATTGTTTCTTAGTACCTGAAAAAAAAAAAAGTATGCTTTGAGAAAATATATCATCTTAATGTCTTAAAACCTATTATATTTATTATATCACACAAATTATGACAGTACATATGGTGTTATACTATGATAATTAGTGTCACATGCTGTTTTATGATATTTTTTCTTCATTGTAAATTTCAGCATTCTATAAACTTAATTGGTTTTGTTATAAGATTTTTTAAAACTCCTTATTTAGTATGAGAGAGGTAATCTTCAGTTTATTAAGTGGATTTCGTAAATTGTTCTTTTAAAGAATTATGATTAATTCAAATGGTTTAGGTTAATATTTAAATGACTCTTTATTTTAAAAACGCAGCATTCAAAGTCTTTAAATAATAGTTGCCGTTATTATTGATGTAGAGAAAATTTAAGAAAAAAAAATATTTTCAATAAAAATATTGTTATACAAATTTACAAAATGTGTGTACATTAATTAAATTTTGCTAACATCATTTGTAATCTATTGAATGTTTGATGCATGTCGTTGACTTAAGAGCCCACCTTTAATGAGAATGGTTCTTTCAATGTACAGGGTTGTATGCTGACACAATACACTGCATACAAATGTCTATAACTTGTGTACAATACTAAAGAAACAAGATGACAATGTTTAATTGTCTTACGTTCAAGTTGTGATGTTCATGTATTTTTTTGTGTCAAATAAATTTACCAGTTAACTTGTTTGTCTGACTACAATAGAGAAGTAAATAATCAATAGGGACAAGGAATGCTATGCTTTTTGGTTACTGTACCTAAGAAGAAAACAAAATAATTGTCACCTTTTATTGATGAGCTACTCAGAGAAAAAAAATTTTGATTATAGAGCAAAGATTTTAAGATCAGAATATTTTGTTTAATTGAATATATAGCAAAGATTTTAAGATTAGAATATATTGCTTAATTGAATATAGAGCAAAGATTTTAAGATCAGAATATTTTGTTTAATTGAATATAGAGCAAAGATTTTAAGATCAGAATATTTTGTTTAATTGAATATAGAGCAAAGATTTTAAGATCAGAATTGCATTTTAAAATTTAATTGAAACAAATTTTTGGTTCTGGATCAGAATTTAGTTTTTATTTATATGTATGTCATTACTGCTTAATTCTATATTTAAAAAAATAGCAACCCATTGTTTCTTAATGCAGTTAGTATAAAAGACAACATAAATGATTAGATAATAAATATCACACATATGCAGTTTTTATCTTCAGTTATTTATTGACAAATAAATGTGGGTGAGTTCCTGGGGGAATATCCACTTAGTGATCGTAGAAGGTCATACCCACTTTCAGCACAACTCGCTGCATGGAATATTCCTTACTTTGAATAGAGCGTAATAACAAACCAATAGGTGTTCACCTTTACATTAATTTAAAAACAACACAGAGAAAACCCTGCACTGTGATTAATTACTTTCTTAAAACCTAAGTGATTGAGAGATACAAACTTAACCAGCTGAACAAGTTCTTAAATATGATTTAATTTAATCTGCTGTTGAGCATTTAGGTTGTGATACATGACATAAAAGAACTCTCATATTTTTGATAGTGTCACATGTGTCATATTTTTGATAGTGTCACAACTGTCATATATTTTTAAAGTGTCACCCTAATATCCATTGACTCTATGCAATAGTGGAACAATGTGTTATGATTTCTCTTTCTTGCTCAACAAAACGTCATTACTTCTTCTCAAGTATGCATTCACTCCTTTCAAAAAATATGGATTGGCATTAATGTCAGTTATAGATTAGCATTAAATAATCTCATCAATTTATGTGTTTACATTTGTATTGACAAGATAATGTCATCAATCATTGATATCTTGTCAACATGTATCTCAACTACCACACCCTAGGTGACCACAACCTCAGCTACCACACCCTAGGTGACCACAACCTCAGCTACCACACTCTAGGTGACAACAACCTCAGCTACCACACCCTAGGTGACCACAACCTCAGTTACCAGACCCTAGGTGACCACAATCTCAGCTACCAGACCCTAGGTGACAATAACCTCAGCAACCACACCCTAGGTGACCACAACCTCAGTTACCAGACCCTAGGTGACCACAACCTCAGCTACCAGACCCTAGACTAGGTGACCACAACCTCAGCTACCAGACCCTAGACTAAGTGACCACAACCTCAGCTACCAGACCCTAGACTAGGTGACCACACCTCAGCTACCAGACCCTAGACTAGGTGACCACAACCTCAGCTACCAGACTCTAGGTGACCACAGCCTCAGCTACCAGACTCTAGGTGACCACAACCTCAGCTACCCGACCCTAGACAAGGTGACCACATATTCCTGTTTTAATTTTGAAAGAAACTTTTTGAACGGAATTTCTTCCAATATGTGTTGCTTGTTTGTTAACTAGATGTAATGAAGAAATTATTCCAGATCAGAGAAAACATCAACCTAAACATATGAATATAGAAATAAGCAGTGGTTCTGTCTCTTTTAACAAAATAAGGAGATTTGGGGGTGGGGGGATATCATAAGAGTTTAGAGGGTATTGGCTATACAGTACATTTTGATCTTGACATACGAAGTTAAGTTAGGAGTTGAAGCTTATTATCTAACACCACTGTAATCATTTGCACGGGAGGATGAATTACTTCTTCAGTCTTATGATCAGTTAAGGTGTTACTGCTGATCAGGTGTCATTAGGATCAGTTAAGGTGTCATTGCTATGCTTGGTGTGATTATTGATTCCAACAGATTGTTTTAAAAAAGGAATATGTCAGGACATGATCATTTTGCACATATCTTGTGTGTAACACACTGTGTAATGTTAGCTCATGCATTCATTCTTTAAAAAAATGGAAATTAAATATTTGTTAGTAACATGCAAGTCTTTAGCACTTCATTGCATGCTTAGAAACAATAGATGAAAATAATGCTTAAGAATTGATTGTTTAAAACTCAATTAAGGACCAGAATATAAAATATAATAGCCTATATAATAAGACTGCGGAAATTAAGGATTAATTTCTCAATTAATGGTTACAAATTTTATGGATTAAATTTTGATTAAGATAATTGTAATTGATAAAAATTCAAATCTAAGAAAATATTTATAATTTTTTTTTTCAATTTATTTTTTATTAAAATAATAAACAATATAATAGCCCAGATAATAGGATATGTATCGCTGAGAAACATAGTACAACAGTCCATAGCAGTTTAAAAAGTGTGTGGTGTTTCTCGCCGTAAAAAAAATTAGACTATATGACGCATTGTTTTAGCTTAAATTTTAATTTTGGAAAAGAGAATGATGTAAAAAGCGCATTTGAGGATTAATAATTATAAAATACTTGTGTACATTTCAGGAAGTACAAGGATTATTTTAATCGATAAAATAGCGAATAAATTTAAGAGAATGTTTTAAACAATTTGTTCGATTTATTAAAAAATAATTTAATAATAGTTTTCTTTACGAACAAACTTCTCCATTTAAAAAAATATGTTCAAAGCGTAAACTTTAAAATAAGCAGTTTTTATAAGGAAAATGAAAACATTGTTTTACTTAATTAACAAAATTTAAATTCATTGACATAAATTGAACTACTTATATTATAATATATCTCCTAAAAATACTATATTTTTTTATGGAAAACGTAAGTTATGGACAAATTATGAAATTTTCAGTTTGATGACGTCAAAATCTTACTTTCAGCTTTAATCAAAATTAGCGAAGTCAATTCAATAGTGCGCTCGCCTCACAAGCTGAGGGACGTGGGTTCAAGCCCACGAAAAGCCACTATAAAAATGTTTTGCAATGACTAACGCTTAGATAGTCCTCCGCTGACCTGGAGAGGGATGGGCGCCGCCAGTGTCTATTAAGGCCGAGAATATTCTAATGGAAACATTAGAATCCTCTACGACCTCGATAAAAAGAGGTTTTAAAAAAATATTAAAAAATCAAAATTATCGATTGATTTTTCGGTAATTTTTCAAAAGTCAACGATTAAATTTAAATTAATCCACTAATAATTCGATAACTTTTTTCAAAAGTTAACGATTAATCGATAACAGCCCAAGACTAAAGCTGTATTTTAATTATACTTATACTAATACTACTAATATATTTTGTTCTTTAAATTCGCGAGTTGACAGTTGATCGGCATCACCAACGAAAAGGTGAGGCCTGAGAGACTATAAACCATCACTGTTACTAAGTTAATTGTTCGAAAGATATTTTTGAAAAATTCTCTGAATTGAAGGCATCGCGAAAAAGTGCTGAACGCAAGCGGGGGAAGCGGGATTTTATGCCATTGTCAGACGAAGGAGGCGAAAACTTTATGAACCTCTCGCTGGTTCTCAAATACGAACCGGCGGTTAACTGGTATTTCTTTGAACGGTAAAATGGTCCTCAAAAACGAGCGGTCTTAACACCCTTAGTCCAAACCCCGATGGCTGTGATTTTTTTGATTTTTTAAAAATAAAATAATAAAGCACAATGAGCGTGATTGCAATAGTAATTTTTGTTCTTATTCTGAAAAGCAGATACATTGATTAAATCTTAAGGGTCGACCGATATGCATTTTTGCCAAAAAGAAGTTTCTGATACTTAAAATTATACTGATATGTTAACAAATTTACAAGTTCTAGATCATGACCTAGGCTACATAGATGATAAACATTATAAAGACATATGAATATGAAAACAAACTGCCCTTTTTAAAAATGTACCCAAATAAATAAGAAACTCCTTTTAAACCTTCAGCTTTGACTTACAATAATAATTTACATTTTATTTTTAACCAACAGTTAAATAAATTTTGCACACGGCCAACTTTTATGAATGAAACAACGAGAACAAAGCAATAAGCCACTAGTAATAGATTGAAAATGAGGTTGAAGGATGAATGGAATGGTGACAAGTCAGCACACGGTACATTTTATTATTCCACTCGAAACATATTATTTTACATTCTTGCGATTGTGCGCGAATCGTTGCTTGAGAATTTCCATTTTCGGCTTTACTGTATAGTAAATTTTAATCAGTGGCGTAGCTAGAGCTTTTGCCGCCCGGGGCGGTCTCCAATTTGCCGCCCTTTTAGGGGACGTCCTTAAATGACGTCACACATGGGGGGGGGGGAGAGAGAGAGGTGTCACACATTTGAAATCACATTAAAACGCGCAACTTTAAATAAAAGTTCCATATATGATTACCGACACTTTGTTTAAAGAATTGTTACATGGCTTCACAGGTGTTACGGTACTAGAGTGCAGCCTTACACTAAAAATATTTAAATGACAAAAAATTGAGTGTAACCCTGCTCATTTTCAAATAGAAAATACGGCTTTTCTTGTCACATTCAAGAAGGTGTCTAAGTTTTTGTGACCACGTGTGACCAGGGTGCAGGGGGTGAAAATTAGCTAAAATTGCGCGAATTCATTTAAGGACGGCCACTTAAATCAATCGTATGATGGTTTTTATAAATGAATAAACATAAATAAATAATTTTAATTGAAACAATTACATTGTAAAAGTAAAAAGTGGGGAATATGTTAACGATTCCATGCCATGTTTATGTAAGCATGAATGAAAGAGGCCGCATAAGATGACATAAATATTATTTGAACACATTTTTAAAAATACAAAATTCTTTTTTTAAAGGCCACAAGAAAGTATTTGAGTTTGCAGGCCCCCCCTCCCCCCAATGATACAAAATATAATCCAAATTTACAGCCCAAAAAACATAACAACTTAACATGCTCTTATTTTTTAATCCTTTGTATTAACTTGTGGTGGCTGAGCCCGTGCAACCGACCGTGCGTGCGTGCGTGCTTGCTTGCCGAAAAAAACTTTGAATCGATTTTTAACCCACTTTCTCGTAAGCTAGTGAGCTGAAATATTGCAGGCAGTCTTGTGTCGATGATAAAAATGATGTATCAAAATTTCAAATCGATCGAATGGACACAAATTGAATTATTGAATTTTGTAAATTATTTCATTTATCTCTTTATATCAAGTTAATTTTTTTAGATAGAGTGTTGTGGAGCATGTTATGTTCAACAACCTTTCCTGTCACGCAATGAGGTGCGCATTATATTGTCAATACATTTTTTAAATACATCACATTAAAAATGTTATATGAGACAAAACTAGAATTTCGTATTTTCGGATTGTTTTACCCTGCGTATTATAATGAACATCCTCATAGCTATGTCTCGTATTTAAATGATTTAGAGTTTTAAAAAATGGTGTTGTTTTTTTTTACGGGTTTAAAAACAATTATTTATAAATATATAATTTTGTTTTATAAACATAGAAATTGTATACATTAGTATGTGAATATATTTAAAAATTACTTACCAAATTTTCATAGTAGAGAAATCGTGTATTATGTTATCAAAATTTAAATTATTTGTAATATCTTGTTCTATGGACAATATTGCAAGATTTTGTGGTGATGTAGTCTTTGTGGAACGAAGATAATTTTTTTATTATCTTCAGTTTGGAGAAACTCCTTTCACAACTAGATACACTTATAGCAATTGTTGAAAACATTCTTAGCACAAGTATAATGTTGGGTAAAGAATTTTCCAATCTATACTGTTGAATATATTTTAATAGATCTGGGGGGCATCCCCCCTTTTTTCTAACATATTATCTCTTCTAGTAGTTTAGGTAAAGCCAGGGCTGGTCTTAAGCCACTGCCACCTATTCTGCCGCAGTGGGTTCGCGCTTTCATATGCCCCACCTATCTTAATTTTCACTTATTATCCTTGTTAATACCTTATCCCTACCCAAATTGGGCCCAACGCATTCCCTTTCGCATAATAAGCTGCAGAAGGCCCCGAAAATGCTAAGCCAGGCCCTGTGCACAGCCATAAAAACCTGGAACCTTTTCGTTCAATATTTAAATGTTCTTTATCAATGATAATACACAAAATAATAATTTGATAACATTTTTCAATCAGTAGGTTACATGGTATTATACACGAATATTTTCTTGCAAGGACATGCAACTGATCAGCGCGTTCTATTATTTTCTTTTATAATTGTATCTTTATGATAAAAACATTTCTTGTTGTACGATTTGATCTAAAGATAGAACCCCGTCACCTGAATTTTCTCAACTCGTATTTTTTATCCTTCTAACTCGGCGTCAGTTGATATCGCCAGCTCCGTATAATCTATATCTATAACAGCGTTCTGTATTAGCGCATAAAGGGACGTCAATAAAGTACGTCACGCTCCAGAGGGGGGAGGGGGTGTAAAAAAGTGTGACAGTTTGTGACAAGGGGGGAGGGGATGTCTGGCCATGTGTGACGTCACGCTGTTTTATGTTAAATTTTAATTATTTTGATAATTTAAAAAATATTTTTGTACGAACGTGTGACGTACTTTAGGGGGGGGGGTCCGAGATTTGTGACAGTTTGTGACAGGGGGAGGGGGTAAAAATGGTCAAAAAATAGCGTGACGCACTTTATGGACGGCCCCTAAGTTTGTTCAATGAAATGGGTTTGAAATATTATTATTTTAAAACGTTTTTCCATAAATTGAGATTCTATAGAAAAGAAAAATATTGCATCGATATGAGTAAAATTCCAGCATCTGATCTCGTTTAACTAGCTACTTCTTCAGATGTCAATTTTTCCATGACGCTTGAAATTGTTAAATATGTCTTTTCGAAATTATTTATGTTATTGCTATGTTTATTAATGGAGAAATTTGAATATTTTCGTGTTCTTGCGCTAAATCTTAATTATTTTCCATTAAATAGACGAATTCAAATTATGTACAATTTACTTTAATTTGATAGGTGTAGTATTTTTAAAGAATAAAGGGATATTAATGAAAAACACATGAATCTATGTGTGCTACTTAAATGCAATATAAACAAAATAAATTTAAGTTTTAGCAAGTTAAACTACCTTAAAATTATTTTCTAAAACTGAAACAGTAATATAAATTACACAATATTTGAACCACCATGTCATGTAGGTACTTGTCAGCGCATCATTCTGCGCATTTCGAAATTCCACACAAAAACTGTCGTTGCGATATTAATAGTACAAATTATTCGGCTCAGCGGTGATGTCTTACTTTTTGTGCAGTTTTCTTATAAAAGCGCCATTTGTGGCGCATACTGCTTAAAATTTCAAACAAATCGATCCCTTTTTTAAGCGACTTTTGATTTATGAATGGGTTTGCGTTAGTTATATCAACCATTATGTAATCAAACAAATGTTGCGTAAATCCGTTAGTTAAGACTCGAAATTAAGAATATTTTTGTTTCACCTTGTTTTTCCCCCTTCAAAAGAAAATTTGCGGCTCTCGGAAAGGGCTTTATTTTTCAAATGCCCACAAATGCCGCCCTTTAGATGAGTGCCGCCCGGGGCGGACCGCCCCCCCCTAGCTACGCCACTGATTTTAATACTTGGCATCGGCATCACTTACACAAGTAGGCCATAGTATAGTATAGCATTATCGGTCGATATATTTATAATCGGTAGACCAAAATTAAATCTATTTAAATAATTTATTTAAATAAATTTAGATTTTAGAATTAATACAGACACAAATAATTCCAGATCTATTAATGTCGTATTATAATATATATGCGTATACAATAAGCAACAATATAAAGAAGAGTTTGTTACGATATTATGGTGACTTAATTCTTTCCAAGTGTCTACTGCAAAGAGTGACTAAGAATAGTCGAAGCAGAAGTTTCCTGGCCAGCGCTACGACATGTCGTAACTCTAGCAACATCCCGTCGAGTTGTCTGCTGTTACGACATGTAGTAGTAGCTGTTTCCTGGCTAGCGCTATGACATGTCGTAACGCTAGCAACATCACGCCGGATCGTCTGCTGTTACGACATGTCGTAGCACTAGTTTCCTGACATTTATGAGTGGTTGGTCGATTAGTTTTAATTTTTTTAATATTTAAAAATTTGTAACGTTTAATCGATTAATTTCCACAGCCCTATACAACTATTTGTGTGAGTGTGTGTTGTGCAGACAAGAGGTTCAATGGAGAGAAGACTATACGGTAAAGAAGACAAATATATTGGCGAATTTTTAAAAAAAAATTATTTATTTTCTAAGCATTCGTTAGTTAACTTAAATCATGGCGTTAGTAAAAAAAATAATTGTTAAATTAATTTTTTTTTTTTTTAATGAGAACGTTTACATAAATATGTACACAGTAGGCCTACACCTATTCTAGATGTAAAACTGCCAACCCGATTGCTTCATTCGGCATCTAGCAGCAAACCTGTTGTTTCAATTGTTATCTGACAACCCGTGGCTTTAACGTAACTCGTTCACCCATTCAAGACGCAGCAAACCGCTGCCTCTGAATAACTTCATCAACAACAAATAAGAAAAAGTTACCTTCAAATTATGAACCCTTTTGCTTTATAGTAATGTTCCACAGTCAGAATAGCATTCAAGTATTTCCAGTATTCCACATCGGAGGCATACATTAAGAAACGTAATTGTTGAGCGCTGAAGGTTAAGAAATTATTTGCAGTTACAGAATGAAATTGATTGGATAACACCTAATTTAAAATGATAGTAAACTTTTATCAACCCAAAGTAGAGAACACTTTTACTGCAACTTGTAGTACTAGAAGTTTTATTTTAAATCAGTTACACACACGCAAAATGGGATATTTAACTGGAGAATGTGTCCACATTCTTATCTTATCTTAGATATACAGACGCTCCTTCTATGCAGAAGATAATTGCATCCACAGACTATGAGAGATGATCTGTTGGCAAGTGATGCAGCGGTCACAGGCCACGGCTATAGGGGTTCCACGCATTACCCCAGCCGCCTAACTATTGTCTAGTTAGGTACCCATTCGGAGCTGGGTGACTCGGGGACTCCTCAGGCCACGAGAGCAAATCCTCACCTTCGTGTGGATTCGAACCCGTGACCATCGGTATGACAGTCGAGAGCGCTACCTCTCGACCACCACGTCCCACATAGATAACAAGTAAACCCTACTCCATTCATTTCCATGTATAAATATTTGAGTAATAGAATAAATACGACAGAATGATTGGTAGACAGTAGTCATCAGACAGCAAACATCTCCTGTTCCAGACAAGTCCACTTCTTGTAAATATAAAAATCAGGTGACTGTGTTTGTTACAACAATTTACATTTGATAGACTTAATTGGCACGTAGCTTCAACCTGAGTATCTTCAATCTAGAATAAAATATAGGACGTTGAGGAACATTGAGATGTTTAGTATTGTAAAGTTTTTAAATAAAAATATTTTAAAAAAAGTTTTTAAGCTACCACGTTTTGTGAACTAAAAAGAAGAAAATAAATTTTTTCTTGGGCTATGTTGGAACTTCCCTTCCCCTGGGCTGAGCCAGAACTGTTTTGTTGGATGCACATTGTGGACATTTTGTACATACACACTCTTACACACCAAAATATTTTCGAACTGAAAACGT
>MUZC01001755.1:462369-491383 GCA_002072015.1 Radix auricularia | reverse complement strand
GATATCGATATCAAATAGCAATGATATCGATTTCAAATGTCAATGATATCGTTATCAAATAGCAATGATATCGATATCAAATAGCAATGATATCGACATCTAATGGCAATGATATCGACATCTAATCGCAATGATATTGACATCTAATGGCAATGATATCGACATCTAATGGCAATGATATCGACATCTAATCGCAATGATATTGACATCTAATGGCAATGACATCGATATCAAATAGCAACGATATCGATATCAAATAACAATGATATCGTTACCAAATATCAATGACATCGATTTCAAATAGCATTGATATCGATATAAAAAAGCAACGATATCGATATCTAATGGCAAGGATATCAATATCTAATGGCAATGATATCGATATCTAAAGGCAATGATATGAATATCAAATAGCAATAATATCGATATCAAATAGCAGTGATATTGATATCTGAAGACAATGATATCGATAGCTAAAAGCAATGATACAATGATATCGACATCTAATGGCAAAGATATCGACATCTAATGGCAATGATATTGACATCTAATGGCAATGACATCGATATCAAATAGCAACGATATCGATATCAAATAACAATGATATTGTTACCAAATATCAATGACATCGATTTCAAATAGCATTGATATCGATATAAAAAAGCAACGATATTGATATCTAATGGCAAGGATATCAATATCTAATGGCAATGATATCGATATCTAAAGGCAATGATATGGATATCAAATAGCAATGATATCGATATCAAAAAGCAATAATATCGATATCAAATAGCAGTGATATCGATATCTGAAAACAATGATATCGATAGCTAAAAGCAATGATACAATGATATCGACATCTAATGGCAAAGATATCGACATCTAATGGCAATGATATCGACATCTAATGGCAATGATATCGACATCCAATGGCAATGATATCGACATATAATGGCAATGATTTCGACATCTTATGGCAATAATATCGATATCAAATAGCAATGATATCAATATAAAATTGTAGTGATATCGAAATCTAAAGGCAATGATATCGATATCTAAAAGCAATGCTATCGACAACAAATGGCAATGATATCGACAACTAATGGCAATGATATCGACATCTTATGACAATGACATCGATATCAAATAGCAACGATATCGATATCAAACAGCAATTATATCTATGTCAAATAGCAATGATATCGATATCAAAAAGTTACAATATCGATATCTTATGGCAAGGATATCGATATCAAATAATAATGATATCAAATTCAAAAAGCAGTGATATCGATATCTATAAGCAATGATAGCGATATCTATAAACCATGAGAGCGATATCAAATAGCAATGATAACGATATCTTAAAGCATTGATATTGATATCTAAAAGCTTTGATATCGATATATAATGGCAATGATATCGATATCAAATAGCAGTGATATCGATATCTGAAGACAATGATATCGATAGCTAAAAGCAATGATACAATGATATCGACATCTAATGGCAAAGATATCGACATCTAATGGCAATGATATCGACATCTAATGGCAATGATATCGACATCCAATGGCATTGATATCGATATAAAAAAGCAATGATATCGATATCAAATATCAATGATATCGATATAAAATAGCATTGATATCGATATAAAACAGCAACGATATCGATATCTAATGGCAAGGATATCGATATCTAATAGCAAGGATATCGATGTCTAATAGCAACGATATCGATATCTAATGAAAATGATATCGATATCTAATAGCAAGGATATCAATATCAAAGAACAACGATATCAATATCTAATAGCTACGATATCGATATCTTATAGCTACGATATCGATATCTAATAGCTACGATATCGATATCTAATAGCAATGATATGGATATCAAATAGCAATGATATGGAAATCTTATAGCAACGATATCGAGATCTTATAGCAACGATATCGATATCTAATTGCAACGATATCGATACCTAATAGCAACGATATCGATACCTAATAGAAACGATATAGATTTCTAAAAGCAGCGATATCGATATCTAATAGCATCGATATCTTATAGCAACGATATCGTTATAAAATAGCAACGATATCGACATCAAATAGCAAAGATTTCGATATCAAATAGCAATGATGTCGATATCAAATAGCAATGATATCGATATCAAAAAGCAGAGATATCGATATCAAGATGCTATGATATCGATATCTAAAGGCAATCATATCGATATGTAATAGCAACGATATAGACATCTATTTGCAACGATATCGATACGCAATAGCAACGATACGGATACCTAATAACATCGTTATCAATATCTAATAGACACTATTTCGATAGCTAAAGCAACGATATCGATATGTTTTAGCAAAGACATCGATATCTTATAGCAGCGTTATCGATATCTCATAGCAACGTAATCGATATCTAATAGCAACGATATAAATACCTAATAGCAACGATATCGATACCTAATAGCAACGATTTCGTTACCTAATAGCAACGATATCAATATCCAAAAGCAACGATATCGATATCTAATAGCAACGATATCGATATCTAAAAGCAACGATATCGATCTGAATAGCAACGATATCTAGTTCTAATAGCAATGATTTCGACTTCTAATAGCAACGATATCGATATCAAATAGTAATTATATCCATATCAAATAGCAATAATATCGTTATCTAAAAGCAATGATATCGATATATATAAACCATGATAGCGATATCAAATAGTAATGATAGCGATATCTTAAAGCATTGATATTGATATCTAAAATCTTTGATATCGATATCTAATGGCAATGATATCGATATCTAATGGCAATGATATCGATATCAAATAGCAATGATATCGTTATCAAATAGCAATGATATCGATATAAAATATCAAAGATATCGATATCAAATAGAAACGATATCGATATGAAATAGCAATGATATCGATATCAAATATCAATGATATCGATATAAAATAGCATTGATATCAATATCACAAAGCAACGATATCGATATCTAATAGCAACGATATCGATATCTAAAAGCAACGATATCGATCTGAATAGCAACGATATCTAGTTCTAATAGCAATGATATCGACTTCTAATAGCAACGATATCGATATCAAATAGTAATTATATCCATATTAAATAGCAATAATATCGTTATCTAAAAGCAATGATATCGATATATATATAAACCATGAGAGCGATATCAAATAGCAATGATAGCGATATCTTAAAGCATTGATATTGATATCTAAAAGCTTTGATATCGATATCTCATGGCAATGATATCGTTATCAAATAGCAATGATATCGATATAAAATAGCAATGATATCGTTATCAAATAGCAATGATATCGATATAAAATATCAAAGATATCGATATCAAATAGCAACGATATCGATATCAAATAGCAATGATATCGATATAAAATAGCATTGATATCGATATAAAACAGCAACGATATCGATATCTAATGGCAAGGATATCAATATCTAATAGCAAGGATATCGATATCTAATAGCAACGATATCGATATCTAATGGAAATGATATCGATATAAAATAGCATTGATATCGATATAAAACAGCAACGATATCGATATCTAATGGCAAGGATATCAATATCTAATAGCAAGGATATCGATATCTAATAGCAACGATATCGATATCTAATGGAAATGATATCGATATCTAATAGCAAGGATATCAATATCTAAGAACAACGATATCGATATCTAATAGCTACGATATCGATATCTAATAGCTACGATATCGATATCTAATAGCAATGATATGGATATCAAATAGCAATGATATGGAAATCTTATAGCAACGATATCGATATCTTATAGCAACGATATCGATATCTAATTGCAACGATATCGATACATAATAGCAACGATATCGATACCTAATAGAAGCGTTATCGATTTGTAATAGCAGCGATATCGATATCAAATAGCATCGATATCTAATAGCAACGATATCGTTATAAAATAGCAACGATATCGACATCAAATAGCAAAGATTTCGATATCAAATAGCAATGATGTCGATATGAAATAGCAATGATATCGATATCTAAAGGCAATCATATCGATATGTAATAGCAACGATATAGACATCTATTTGCAACGATATCGATACGTAATAGCAACGACACGGATACCTAATGACATCGTTATCAATATCTAATAGACACGATTTCGATATCTGAAGCAACGATATCGATATTTTATAGCGAAGATATCGATATCTTATAGCAACGTTATCGATATCTCATAGCAACGTAATCGATATCTAATAGCAATGATATAAATACCTAATAGCAACGATATCGATACCTAATAGCAACGATTTCGTTACCTAATAGCAACGATATCAATATCCAAAAGCAAGGATATCGATATCTAATAGCAACGATATCGATATCTAAAAGCAACGATATCGATCTGAATAGCAACGATATCTAGTTCTAATAGCAATGATATCGACTTCTAATAGCAACGATATCGATATCAAATAGTAATTATATCCATATTAAATAGCAATAATATCGTTATCTAAAAGCAATGATATCGATATATATAAACCATGATAGCGATATCAAATAGTAATGATAGCGATATCTTAAAGCATTGATATTGATATCTAAAAGCTTTGATATCGATATCTCATGGCAATGAAATCGTTATCAAATAGCAATGATATCGATAGCTAATTGCAATGATATCGATATCTAATAGCGACGATATCGACATCAAATAGCAACGATGTCGATATCAAAAAGCAATTATATCGATGTCAAATGGCAATGATGTCGATATCTAATGGCATTGATATCGATATCAAATAGCAATGATATCGATATAAAATAACAATGATATCGATATCAAATAGCAATCATATCGATATCAAATAGCAATGACATCGATATCAAATAGCAATGATATCAATATCAAATTGCAGTGATATCGATATCTGAAGGCAATGATATCGATATCAAAAAGCAATGCTATCGACGACTAATGGCAATGATATCGACATCTAATGACAATGATATCGACAACTAATGGCAATGATAAAGACATCGAATGACAATGATATCGAATAGCAATGATATAGATATCAAATAGCAACAATATCGATATCTAATTGCAACGTTATCGATATCAAATAGCAATGATATCGATATCAAAAAGCAGTGATATCGACATCTTTAAGCAATGATAGCGATATTAAATAGCAAAGATAGCGTTTTTTAAAAGCAGTGATATCGATATCTAGATGCTATGATATCGATATCTAAAGGCAATGATATCGATATCTAATGGCAATGATATCAATATCTAATGGCAATGATATCAATATCTAATGGCAATGATATTGATAGCTAATGGCAATAATATCGATATCTAATAGCAACGATATCGATATGTAATAGCAATGATATCGATATCTAATAGCAACGATATCGATATTTAATAGCAACGATATCGATATCTAATAGCAACGATATCGATATTTAAAAACAACGATGCCGATATCAAAAAGCAATGATGTCGATATAAAATAGCAATGATATCGATATCAAATAGCAATTATATCGATGTCCAATGGCAATGATGTCGATATCTAATGGCAATGATATCGATATCAAATAGCAATAATATCGATATCAAATAACAATGATATCGATATAAAATTGCAGTGATATCGACAACTAATGGCAATGATAAAGACATCTTATCAGCATCAGCAGCATCAATATCAGCAGCAGCAGCATCAGCAGCATCAGCATTATCAGCATCAGCAGCAGCAGCATCAGCAGCAGCATTAGCATAAGCAGCATCAGCAGCAGCAGCATCAGCAGCAGCATCAGCATCAGCAGCATCAGCAGCAGCAGCAGCAGCATCAGCAGCAGCAGCATTAGCATCAGCAGCATCAGCAGCATCAGCAGCATCAGCATCAGCATCAATATCAGCATCAGCAGCATCAGCATCAGCAGCAGCATCATCATCATCAGCAGCAGCATCAGCAGCAGCAGCATTAGCATCAGCAGCATCAGCAGCATCAGCATCAGCAGCATCAGCAGCAGCATTAGCATCAGCAGCATCAGCATCAGCAGCAGCATCAGAAGCATCAGCAGCAGCATCAGCAGCATCAGCAGCGTCAGCAGCAGCATCAGCAGCAGCAGCAGCATCAGCAGCATCAGCAGCAGCATCAGCAGCATCAGCAGCATCAGCAACATCAGCATCAATATCAGCAGCAGCAGCAGCAGCAGCATCAGCAGCATGAGCAGCAGCATCATCATCAGCAGCAGCAGCAGCATCAGCAGCAGCATTAGTATCAGTAGCATCAGCAACATCAGCAGCAGCATCAGAAGCAGCAGCATCAGCAGCAGCATCAGAAGCAGCAGCAGCAGCAGCAGCATCAGCAGCAGCAGCATCAGCAGCATCAGCATCCGCAGCAGCAGCATCAGCAGCAGCATCAGCAGCATCATCAGCAGCAGCATTGTCAGCAGCATCAGCAGCAGCATCAGCAGCAGCAGCATCAGTAGCAGCATTAGCAGCAGCATCAGCAGCATAAAATATACATCTTGCACTAATTGGGCCTAGAGCACATTTATGTCCTTTTTATATAAGCTGTAAAAATATCATTTTTTTAGTAATCGACTAAAATATTCAGAAAGCTCTTAAATACACACCCGCAAAGGTTTCTGGCTAAAATAGGATTCTTTTAAAATCAAAAATAATATAAGATTTTGATCACACATATTGACAAACTATAGGTCAAAAGATGAACAAAAGTAGACAGGTTTCATTTTCGCATTGATGAAAAAGTCGAAAGAGTACCTATTCTCTTTTAATACTTTTATGATCCAATTTTTACGAAATATGATGTTGTGGATTCCCTGTTCTATTAGACACCAATTAATGTTCTTATTTCTCTTTTAAGACACAAATGTAATTCGCAATTCTGAGATATACAGCTGTCTTTTTACTAATTGCCAAATCTTCAGGTAACTTGATACGTTGGTTCTCAACAATAACTGAAATACTGCTTGTCGCTGATCTGCGGGTATTTTGGTAGTTTAAAAAAATAATAGCAATGAAAATTTTATAACTTATATGGAACCGTTCTTCAATGACCTGCTAGACTCATCGCGCTTTAAGTAAAAATAGAAAAAATACATTTATAAATAGGGCCTACATTAAAATTTAAACATTCATATTCTACTTAAACAAAACTTAAAATAACATAATAATACACATAAACAGAGATTGTTAAAACAATTAAAAATTATTTATATGCAATTTATATTTGTATTATTTGTGGGTGTTATGGATTATTTCAAATTTTAAAAAAATCAACAGAAACAAGTATTAAAATCTGGAATGATTATTTATGCCTAATTTCCAACTATTTGTCAGTAGCAATATTCAAAATAGAGTTCAGCAAGTAAATAACGATCACACATATTTTTTTATTCATGGAAACAATTTTAGATTACATTAAAATTAGGGCTGCGGAAATTACCGATTAATTTCTCGATTAATCGGTAAGACATTTTATCGATTAAAATTATTTTAATCGATAAAATAGTGATTAAAATTAAGAAAAGTTTGGTTTTTTTTAATTTTCGATTTATTAATAAATAATTAATAATACTTTTTTTTTTACGTACAAACTACTCAATTAAAAAACTGACTCTAAAAGTGTAAACTTTAAAATAACCTGTTTTATAAGGACTATGATATTTTTTTATAAAAAAGAACATTTTTTAAAATTAATTAACAATGACAAAATTTAAATTTATTGACATTATTTTGAACTGCTTGTATTTAAATATATCTTCTAACAATAGTATATTTCAAATTTAAATTACATTAAATACCTAAGTTATGGGCATTTTTAAAAGTGCCGTAAGAGGGCACAAACGTGAAGGAAAACAATATTGTGGAAAAAATGATTATGAGGTCTTAGGGAAAAAAATAATAACTTTTGAACCACTTAGGATAAAAATATGATTTTTATGTTTTTGTTAATCATCAACAAATTCCTATACAGTTGTATTACGTTTACATTTTAAAAAATAATTTAAAAATTTTAATCTTAGTGCCTAACTTTAAAGCGTTATTTAGCTTACTTTTATTGCTAACTATGTTTTAAAAATAACTCAATTTAAAAAAAAGAAACCATTGCCTGTTTTATTACTTCCCTTGAAATTTTCAGTTTAATGACATCATACAGTTTTTTTAGCTTCAAGAAAATTATTGATTAATTAATCGGTAATTTTTCAAAAGTTAACGATTAAATTTAATTTAATCGATAACAGCCCTAATTAAAAGTAATTTCAAATCAATAATTATGAAACTAAACAAAGTAATTACTATCTACAAATTGCTGATAAAATTACAGGAATCGATTGAAAAGAGTTTTATTTTAAATTCCTTCTCCAAGATTGTTTTAAATGTTATTAGCTATTGTTTGGCGTTTGTTTCAACCTGAAAGATGTTATGGTTATGGAGAAATTCACAAAATAATACTTTTCTTTTATCTAAAAATTTACGTTCCTTGAAATCCAGTAGATTCTAAACCTTTTCGGGAATGTTTATCGCTCGTGCACAATGTTGAGAACTCCTTACCATATTTGCAATAGACCCGAACCCTCTCACAGGTTTGATTCAGACAGGACAGACATTTCAATTATTTAAACGCAATTTTTACCATTGGGAAATTAAGTTAAAAAAATAACAATTTCCTTTAAGAATGATTTATTTGCCCAACTTAACCAAACTAATTTGAATCAGCAAGATGTCTAAATTTAATCAAAACTAATTACTTATTAGTTGAAAACCTCGTTCTCTTCAAACAAATTTTGGGTAGAGGAGAATATTCTCAGTTTTAAATCTTTTGAAATTGCAAAATAGAGATAAATATTTCAACACTTTATGTTGTCAGAACCAAAGATTTTTCTCTAGGATAAACTCAGATCCCAAACACAGATGAAAACATATTATTACACGAGAAGCTGGTTGCAATTTACAAACTGATGAACTTAAACCAATGTTTGCACAAGATGACCAGAAATTGTGTTCTCAAAACAGATCCAACTTTCATTTCATTGCATGATGGGCGATGGGTTATTGTTAGAAATGTTGAATGTTTTCTATTCTGTGTTTTTGTTAGAATAAGGATTCATTGCCGTTAAAAACGGTATTAAAAAAACAGAAACCGGTTTCTATAATAAAAAAAAGTATGTACATGAAAATTGTATAATTTAAAGGTTTTTTTAAGCCCTTTAATTATATGTTATTCTCTTTGATGTTGACCTAGTTTAAAATATTTAATTTGTCGCTGGAAAACAATCATCATAACAATTTTTCAAGCGTCAGCCGAGCGATGGTTTTCTACCCTCTTCCATTAAAAGCTTTGTCGTAGTGCGTGATACATTAGGTACCACAAACTGAAATTTCAAAATGGGCCCACAGCTTTTTCAATTGTGTCATTTTAAAGTAATAGAATTCTAAGACTGGGGACACCTAATTCGTTCATTTATCTTCATACTTGAAAAATTATGAACATTTGAATATCAGTTTTTTTCGTTGTTTGTTTGTTTTTTGTTTGTTCGTTTTTTTTGGTTTTTTTTGGTTTTTGTTTGTTTGTTTGTTTTTTTTTGTTTTGTTTTTTTATAATGTTGCCCTAAGAAGTGCCATTTTCGAAAGGCTATAACTGTAAAATTATATCCTTAAACCCACTTAGTCACTTTCATTTCAACCATATGTGTATAGAAAACATACTCCATTTTTTTCATTGATATAAAATAGTTTACTCCTTAACATTAAAATGGTTTTGCATCATTTTTAGAAAAAAAAAATTGAGAAAAAAAAAATCATTTCTTAAACTTAAAAAAAAAAAAAAAGAAAACTTTAGCCATTTAACACAGAACACACACATTAATATAAAAATTTTAAGTAACTCAAGATTTATTGAATTAAATAGAATTGTATTTATTTACTAAATATTAACAATATATGTCATGTTTGAAATGTTCAAGGGTTCTCAAAAAGTGAAAATTTTGTCATTTTGAAATAAATTGTTTTTAAAAAAAAGTTGTTCCACAGTTAAAAAATTTACATTTAAATAAAGATAAACAATGGCTTTCAACTATGCAAAAAGCAAATTAGCAGATTCCATTTATATGTAAGATATAATCATGTTGGAAAAGTGCAATTGTTTACATGGACTTAATATAGTAAAAATCTTGTACTCTAACAAAAGTAAGAAATGTTATTGCAAGCTCAATAATAAGAATTTTTTTTATTAATATACCAAATATATGAGCTGATAATATCTGTATCTATCACTTAAAATTTTCACAAGCACACTATATATGATAAAAAAATACATTAATTTCCAAACATTTAAAAACTATTAATTAAACCAAAATATCTACACAATGTTGGCTTGTAGATGAGTAGTCAGCAACAATCATAGACGGTCTACATCACCTTTCAAATTCAAATGTGCAGACTTTGAAATTAACTTTTGTAGACGAATCTCATTTTTTAACGCTTCTAGTAAGGTTTAACTGCCAAGTCCAAGATGACTACAGAGAGCATCTACATCTTCGGGACTAGTTCATGGACCACCATGCCTTTTACAACATCAATTAAATTTGATATTTTACTTTTTTAAATACTCTTTTTTCTCTCCTTTTTTTTCAACCATTTTCTCTCTGACGTTCAACTGAACACTTTGTTGGAGTGCTTGTGCTTGCTTTCTTACAAAAGAAAACAAAATAGCTCTCCTAGAGAGAGTTTAATATAAGCAGATGTTTTGTTTCTTTTATTACTGTGCACTGTGGACCTATTGAGAAGTGAGCAATTTTTTCTCTTATTAACATCGTAATCGAAATCCACAAAGGCACTTTCGCCTATTAGATTAGTAAGGGGACAATGAGATAAAGCTTCATTGGTTGCTTTTGACATACTAACAGTGAATTGACCATTTCCAATGAAGTCTCCCATTTGACGCTCTGTAACGACTTTACACTTTGTGCCATAACAGCTATAGTTATAGTCTTTTTTAAAACACGTCAATTATCATTTGTAGTATTAACATAAAGTGTAACAATAATTACATTATTATGTGACACTTGAAAATCTGCTCCAAAAACAGGAAAAAGATTTTCATCTACCAAAATACATTGGTCATATATACACATTTCCAAAAAGTTAATACATTTCCTAACAAAAGTATGAAATTCTGTGTACTTAACACTACTGTTTAAAACTTTCCAAAATGGGCCAGTTATTTTTGAATAAAAAAGAGCAATAACACAAATGTCAGTCATGAAATTTTTGTCATTGATTTAAAAAAATACACTTTTCATTTTTAAATTAACATTTTCCGGTAAAATTTAGGAGATGAAAAATTGTTTAATCTTATCTTCATGAAAAATTAAGGCAGCTTCAGCAGCAAAAAATAATGCATTAAAACAATTGGATTTAAATGAAGGAGTGGTAGAATTATGACAGAATGCCAGCCATTCTGCTCTATAACCATTTTTCTTACCCCCATCCTTTGGTCCCCAAACATCACAAGCAGTTCTGATTAAGCTTGACGCAGCTGATTCACTGTTTATATTATTTGAAAATTTAATAAACATTAATTTATTATCTCTGCCAAGAGAAACCCCTAATATAATTCTTTTCTGAGTTGAAACTCAACTGCAGTAAGTGGCTTTTTACATGCACTGCTAAGACCTAAAAGCAAATGAGCATTGCAATATAAAAAATGAACTTGTATTGCTTAAACCAGTTCTTGGAACGCAAAATTACTAAATTTGACTGAAACATTTCGATTGAATATTCCCTATCACTTAACGTGCTATTTATTTTTCTTTAATTTTAAAAAAAAATATTTTCTGCTGATTCTCTAGAACAGGGGTTTCCAAGCTACGACCCGCGGGCCAGATCCGCCCGCGAGGCCCTCTGTTCCGGCACGCGGAGACCTTTTCATGTAAAAAAAAAACAACAAAAATACTATGTTTACAACAAAACGTCATGTATTACGCTAGTAAAAGCAAACATCACCGTTTCCAGAAGTCGACTAAAGCTTCCCTCACTAAATGAAGAGTGAAGAGTTTCCACTTTCTATAATTTCATAACTAAAGGGAGTTCTATCAAGACGCGCATTACCGCTACTCAAACCGCGTTATGTTTTATGAAATGAAAATAAAAAGGTAAAAATTAAAAAAAAAAATAATAATAATATTTCTACTGCATTCCCTCGAATGTAAAAAGTTTCAGTTTTGTTATTGAAAATAGGTATTACAGTTATTAAACTTGTGTACATATTTAAACCTACATATTCACACATGTTATATAATTTATATATATATATTTCTCTTCTTTCATATTATATTGCATGGATAATGACTGATATATTTTACTAGACTAGTGTTATAAAGTTTCACTTTTTGGTCAAAGCTGTTGGAGATGTGCACTCAGTGTGACTTATCATTACACACGTGGGCAATAGGATGTATGCATATGTATATAATATGACTAATGCACTTAATAAACTTAAGCAAAATGGTTTGTGTTATACCGTATGTACCGTATAAAGCCGTATAAAGTCGTGATTTCTGCATTTACATTGATTAATAGTGTTGTGGGGAATTAAACTGGGGGAGGGATGTTTCGGCATGTCAAAAAATTTAGTTTCCCTTTATGTGAAACATGATAAACCGTCATTCTTTTCAGTCAATCCCTCCAGCCGATTTTGCTCCTTCCCCCCTGACCCACTCTCAATATAAACATTGTCCTTGATAAGGTAAACAATCATATGACCGATTTAGCTTATACAGTCGGACCTTACTAAGTCGATCTTCCTTAATCGTACACCTCCCTACGTCAAATTAATTGTTAGGTCCTAGCCAAATTAAAATAGACTAATGCACTTTACATCTCCAACCTCCGTAAGTCGAATTTTTCAAGGCCTTCGTGTAAAGGGAAAAATCTTACACTCCTCATCCCACTGTGGAAGGAAACAAGTGTGTGTATGTGGGGGTGCTTAATTAGGGATGTTGGTATTCAAAGCTAAGTCGCATTCATTTCCTGTCAAACAAAAGACACCGCCTCTCATTCATGTCTAGTGTTTCTGGCTGTTCCCCTCCCCCTCAATATGAACAGGTGTTTGATAAATCCGCGCCCATTACGCCGTTTTCCCTAACTGGAAAACTCCGCAAGTTGATTTTTTTTTCGGATCACGTTGAGTTCGACTTAGAGATGTCAAACTGTAGGTTTTTTTAATTTTTAAAAACTTTTTTTTACGTGTGTACCTATTTTTACACTGTCCTATTATTTTTTGGGGGTCTGTTTACGACTGGGTGACATACTTTTTATACTATTCTCTTCCAAAAGGTGAGTGGGGGTGGTCGGCTTATGAAATGTATTGCACTCTATTTTAATTAATGATAATTATTTAACAGTATTTATTTTTGAGCGATCTTGTGTGCAAGATACTTACAGTTACAGTTAAAGTTACAGTTACAGTTTCACTATTTATTCTTGTTGAATTCACTTTATTTTTTAGTGTCCAGCAATGAAAAGGAAAATAGACAATGAGTGTCGGCGTGTCGGCAATTTAAAAATGATTGGAGCTATAAATACTTCAAATACGGCGAGAAAGCATTGTGCGTGCTTTTGAAATGAAACCGTGGCTGTGATGAAAGAATAATACCTGCGCCGTCATTATGAAAGCAAATATCGTGAGAAATATGCACAGCTGGATAGTAAAGTCTGTGCTGAAAATTTTTCTATATTAAAAAATAACTTCACATTTCAGAGGAAAGTGCTCAGTAAATCCTCACATGAAAATGAATCATTAACCAAGGCCAGTTATAAAGTTGCCTATGTCCTGGCTAAAATTTTACAAACCATTTACAGATGGTAAAGTATTGAATAAATTTTTGTCGGAGGTAGCTGAAGAGCTTTACCAAAAATGTTAAAAGAATTAAAAAATGTAGCTTTGGATGAAAATACCATTGCTCGCCGTGTTGCAGACTTGGCTGAAATTATTGTGACTCAGTTGGCGAAATAAAAGCGTGAAAACATGCAGGCAAACTCGTCATTTTTCAATTGCAATTGATGAATCGCTGTACAGCAGTTCCAACTCTCAACTGCTTGTGTTCATTAGAGGTGTGGATGAAGACATGGACATTACACAAGAGCTGGCGTCTATACATAGGATGTATGGCACCGGAGAGGATATATTCAATTAATTGCCAAAATAACCTGTACTAGTCAAACTTCACTTGCTTGAATATTTATGGAAAGATTATGAGGGGCATTAAGAAAGGATTGGTTACATTAGTAAAGCAGATGTGTGATGAGAAAAACATTCCCGAACCAATATTCCTGCTCTGTATTATTCACCATCAAGCTTTGTGTGCTAAAAATGTGGATCCCAGGTCATGTGGAGCTTGAAGGAAATTGCACAGCTGACTTTCTGGCAAAAACTGGAGGCAAACAAACCAAACCCTACACCCCGAAGAAATCAAGGCGCTTGTCAAAAGTAGTAAAGCAGTAAAGCAGAAAGACGGTACGAGCCCAAAGAAAACCACCCAAAAGCGAAGCATTCTTCAAACTCCCCCTCTAATCACAAAACATAATTTTCAGGCTAAGGACTTGCCACAACAAACTTAGGCAGCACATGTTCCGCAAACATGTTTTTTTTTAAAAACTGCCCCCTGTACCACAATAACCGAACAGCCTTATGGCCCCAGGAAGCTACCCTCGAGGATAAACTATATGGTGGTCTGGACCAATTGACAGCCACAGCACAGTTCATCACAAATATAGGGCCTGTGATCTAAATCCTCCTTCAAACGATTTTGAGAACAAAGAAGAAGAAGAGAAGAAGCAATGTACAGAATCCTGTGGTGATGATAGTGATCTTAGTAAGGTTACATGGGCTCAGCCATAGACAGTTCAGAGACATGTTGAGAGATACAGACAGATTCTGTAACAAAAATCGAAGTCAAATGGTACAATAAAACGCTGCTTTTTCTTTCTGGCTTGAAATTTAACTAATTAATATATTTTCATTGAAGAAAATAAGCATTATTAGGTTATTATTATTAGGGCCTTCCATAAATGACGTCAAGCACCTAGGGGGTAAGAGGAGGGTCCTCCCTTTTTTTTTTTGGGGGGGGGGGAGTTTAAGAATTGTGACATAACGTCAAAACACGCTACTTTAAATCAAATTCCACTTAATTATTCGATTCTTACTATTTGTTTTATGACGTTTTACATGGTGCCCCGCGTGTTACGATATTAGAGTGCAGCCTTACACTAAATAAATACTAAAATGATAATAAAGTGCTTTGTAACAGGGTTATTAAAAAAAAAAATTCGGTCCACAACTTTCTGATGACATATTGGAGCTGAGATTTTGTGAAGAAAAGGGAGGGGTGTTTGAAAATCGGCTAATATTGCCTGACGTCATTTATGGACGGCCCCTTTTTTTATTATTAATTGATATTAACATTATAATTAAAATTATAATTATATTAATATTTTGTACAAACAATAAAAACACAGCTAAGAGTTACGAATTAATGAACGGTTCAACTGTGACAAATACAGATTGATGTCTAGTTATTAGTTAATAAATACAAGTAGAGTAATAAATAGCTGCTCGAGCTGATAAAAAATATCATTTTAAATTATCCAGGGATAAAATAACGTCTGTGCGCTTACCATGATTTCCAGCGAGTCAAAAACTCTGATAAAGTCCTAAGGTTTAAGCTGAACTTTGGAAGGAAATAGTTAATAGTGGTGATGACAAATCAACTGAATTTAAAAAAAAAAAAACAACCAAACCAGTGAGTCTGTCGTGAGTTGTTGTTTGTTAGAGCCTCTCTGTGTGTTTGAGGGGGGAATACAGGATTTTTTAGTTTATTTATTTATTTATTTTTATTTTTTTTNGGGGGGAGTAAACACGTACACTCGGGATAATAAAGAGACTGACTATTTAATGTAGTGCTTCTCAATTATTTTTAGTATGGCGCAGAGGCGTCACTAGGGTTAGTGTCACCCGGGGCGGTAGCTCATGGTGTCATTCGGGGCGGTAGCTACTAGTGTCACCCCGTCATGATTTAACCCATAGAACTCCTCCGAGTTTTCCAGTGCCAAATGACGGGAATATATAGAATTTTACTGTCTGGTGTCACCCCTCTGATGGTGTCAGCCGGGGCGATACGCCCCCACCGCACCCCCTAGCGACGCCACTGTAGATAGCCTGTGTTTAGACTTCCATGTGGATAGCTTGTGTTTAGACTTCCTTGTAGATAGCCTGTGTTTAGCCATCCATGTGGATAGCCTGTATTTAGCCATCCATGTGGATAGCCTACAAATTATCTTCACTGCTTCCAGTTTGAAAGTAAAGTAAGCTGTAAGCAGACATTCTTTGCGGTTTTAGTATCTACTTTTCCCAGGTCCAGTTAGCCGTTGACCCTTGATTATATAATAAGCTTTGAAACATTAAATAGATAAATAAATAACCCCTTTCAGACCATGAAGGCCTATGGGGCAAATGAAGTAGCGTTCACAAGTTTCATTGACCACTAAAGAGCAGGGGATTGTGAGGTTAGCACAATGCCCCTTTGGCTTTGCCAGTCTGAAACATTAGTCACAATAACTGATTATTAATTTGTATCAAGGGAGAGCACTCATCTCTGTTAGTGAAAAGTTTTTCTTGACATAAAGGAATGAAATTTTATATGAACCAAAATCTTCTCTCAAAGCATAGATCTACTTTTTACACAAGTTATACACAAAGTAATTTAGTGAAGAAACTATTTATTAATGTTAGATTTATGATGTGATAACAGTGTTTATGTTATGATGACAGTGTGTTTATGGTGTGATTACTGAATGTTTAATTTGTAATACAATGTGTTTATGTTGTGATTACAGTGTGTTTATGTTGTGATTACAGTGTGTTTATGTTGTCATTACAATTTGTTTATGTTGTGATTACAGTGTGTTTATGTTGTGATTACAGTGTGTTTATGTTGTGTCTACAGTGTGTTTATTTTATGATTACAGTGTAAAAATGTTGTGTTTCCTTTGTTATATTATTACCCATCATCTTTCACCTTTAAAATTTATTTTAAAATAATAAAAAAATACAAACATAAAGAAAAAATAACTAAAACACTTGTGAAAATGCAAAGAATTATATTTTTTAACACATAACAAGATGAAAATGTTTGTTAATATAATGATATAAATATATCATTTAGCACCTTTTCACCCTGAGGGCAGACTGAACTAACAAAAAGTTGGTGCAAAGAGAGACAACTCAAGGCCTGGAAGGAACAATGTACTGGGTGATGGGTTATTGGTGCTGGATTATGATCAGTCTTACCTGAAGGTATACATGCAAATAGGTTTATCTTTGATTCTACAATACAGGATACTAGAGTCAGCCCCACATTTTTATATATATAGGAGAACATGCCCACGGCCCTCAGTTTTAACACCTCTTGTCACAGGCAGCCGTGGTGACAGTGCCCTGCGCATGTGATCAGGCAGAAGAGCAGACAATGGCTCTAAATCTGGCTCTGACTAGAGTTAAGGGAGTTGGTGCAGGGTGCTGATGCTTTCATGAGGTCATCCAGTGCAAGCAATGCAAAAATCAGAGTATCAAATATTGATTGATAAATGTTGAATATTTAATAAGAATCCGTCAAGACACTGTAGATAAATACAAGCAAACAAGAATCAAAACAAAATAATTCAGATCATGAGAAGAACAACACATAATTTGTTAAGTTAATTGAAGATAACGGCTACATGAAATATCCACATTGATAGAATAAGTTGAAAGTTTGTTCTGTGTGCTACAATTAGTATCAAGCCATTTCTAAAGATGGTGTGTAGAAAGTCAGGCATCCAGCAATTACTAACACAGGCAGTCATTAAAATAGAAAGGCTAACACAAAATGAGTATATAAATATGTATATAGGTCAAAGGCACAGCTGAAAGATCCAAAAATCTAGCAGTATTGTCATAAAGATCAAAACACCTCGCAGTAGTGTCATAAAGATCAAAACACCTCGCAGTAGTATCATAAAGATCAAAACACCTCGCAGTAGTGTCATAAAGATCAAAACACCTCGCAGTAGTGTCATAAGAAATCAGTGGGAAGAAAACCACATCATGACAATTATTTTAAGGGCGATATTTTGTTAAAACTGATGATTGCACTACACTGACATTATATCTTCAATAACACACATTCTTTTTTACTTCAAAATGGATTATGCTTCATTAATGTAACTGTACACAGTTAGATTTTCTGACACTATTAACTTTCACACTAATTTAAAATATGATGTCATGTCGGCATCTATTTATTAAAATAATTTGTTCACTATTTGAAAGATGTGAGTTTGTGACTCAAAATAAAACAAATATAAATTACATTGTATCAAACCAAATCCCTAATGAGAAATATTTCCCGTTCTATTTATGAATCTAGAATTTTTTTTATCTCTGCCCCTGGATGAGCCCGGTGTTTGTCCTCCATTGCCAAAAAGAAAATAATAGTTTTTTTTTTTGTTCCTTTTCTGAAGGTGCACATTTTTAATTGAATTATTATTTCACAAAAATTATTCAATATTAATGAGTGGATGAGAAATAAAAATAATAAAATGATACGTTAAGTAGGTCAGAGTATAAATTATTCTGGTATGTAAGAATACAAATACAATACAGATTAAACATGGCTCAGCTGAAACAAACATATTTACATACATCATGTGACATATGACAATAAAATCTGATTAGTTTTCAAAAATCAACTAAAAATATCAATAATAAATTCTCATGTACATCTTTCTGGTTCATACATTTCCTTATTTATTGGGTTGGATAACAGAATATTACAAGTGAACTTACACGTTATATAAATTAATACGTTACTTAAACTCATATGTTATATAAACTCATATGTTACATAAACTCATCTGTTATATAAACTCATTTGTTATAAAAACTCATATGTTACATTAACTCATATGTTACATAAACTCACGTCACATAAACTCATATATTACATAAACTCGTATGTTACATAAACTCACAGAGGTGAACTGTAATAAATTTCACAATAATTCAAGGCAAGTATTTCAAACTGTATGTACAATGAATTCATTTGTTATCATTGATTGTAATTCATCTGCATTTTTGCATTAACTCTTTTTCTCCGGAACAACGCTCCCATCATTGATTTCAAAATGACGTTTCTGCCGGATCAACAATGGGAGCGTTGATTTATTAAAAGGGAATAGTTTCGTTTCTTTACATAGCTATTTAACTAAAATTAGTTTTAATGTATTCTAGAATGATTTCCCTTGAATTAAAAAGTCGGAAATCGGTTGTTTGAACGTGTTTTCACCACGAAAGAAGCGTTTGAAAGGCTTGTTTTCATTTTCGTTTTTACGTTTGTTTACAAACATGGATATTCAACTAGCTCATCTGGTTATTGATCTAATATTATTCTAAATACTACGATGATAAACAAGGTATAGTTTTAAAAAAATGATTATTGAGATATTAATTTTAAATTGCCGATGAAACATATGATTAGTCTTGAGTCTTAGTGCTAGTACTAGTAGTAGTAGTTGATAAAAAAAAATGTTGACAAGTCATCTGTTGATAAACATCATGTCCCACCTACGTCTCAAATCTTGATGAATATTTATACTACAAATATCCACATTGATAGAATAAGTTGAAAGTTTGTTCTGTGTGCTACAATTAGTATCAAGCCATTTCTAAAGATGGTGTGTAGAAAGTCAGGCATCCAGCAATTACTAACACATTGACTATATGTAATGTAATTTGAAAGCTGCTAAACATTTCACTAAAACTAAGTGCAGTTTTAGATATAATTTAAAACAATTTCTAGTTACAATATGTATAGCTTCAAGTTCAAGTTCCATTGTAAACAGTTCAATTTTTTGTATAATTTTCCAGTGTGGGTGACCATGGATAATGAGCTCTAATATTATATTTATTTGCTTATTTAAAGTGACATTGTTTCTATTTGGTGCAAAAATGAATATAGTTTCTAAAAAACACTACTTTATTACATTTTAGATAAAAAACTAAATTTTAGTGACTTTGAATGAGGTTTTGTAAAAAAAAAAATTAAATTTTTTTAATTAAAACTTTATTTTCATTACAACAAAATCATAATATTTTATGGAAATAAGGTCAGGAGTCTGTGTTGCCAAAAAACATAATTCGTTTCCCTTTAATTCAATATCAAATATATTATTATCTGTTAAAAAATAAAAAAGTTATTACATTTTAAGATGGCATGGGAGCTCGCGACAAATTTCCAAAATAGATAATTCCGTCAAAACGTGGAAAATAATTACGGAGAAAAAGAGTTAAGAATAAAAACATAATTTTTTGTAACTAAACTTTGTTTTCACCATAATAATTAGATAGAAAGATGTTCAAACGAATCCCTTTCTTCAAATATTTAAAAAAGGTTTGTGACGTGAAGCAGCCAAGATTTAGTAGGGGTGGGAAATAACCCAAATGATAAAGAAAGTTATGATGAATCAAGGAACACTTCCAACATGGCGGTGTGCTATTTAACCTGTCCCTACCCATTGTCAGCAACTTTGAACTTAATTTATGAATAATTTGTTCAAACTGAGAAGTTAGATTTAAAGATCATTTGCCCCACTAGAAAAACAACAACAACTCTCTACATTTGAAACTTGAAACATGGTTGGCAAATTAAAAAAGAAAGAGAGAGAGAGAGAGAGAGAGAGAGAGAGAGAGAGAAAGCATTAAAAGGGAATTTAACACAGTCAGGCTTTTTGGCATGGGGTGGAATGAACAAATTCAAGACTGAAAATATTCTATCAATCAACATGAACTTAGGGGAAACAACCTCGTCTTTTTGTACATCATATTAACCTTCTCCAAATTTTTATTCATATCAGACTTCATAATTGCTTCCAAACGTTTGCAAACCACTGACCTGGCAACAAAAGAAAAATGAAAACAATAACATGAATCGGAAAACAATAATATGAATCAGAAAACAATAACATGAATCAGAAAACAAGATACTGTATATTAACTCTTAATGTGCCATAAGGTTTTTGGAAAACTTCCGCCTCAGTACCATAAGAATTTCCCGAATTGCGATCAACCGGTTATAAAATTTAAAAAATTGCGTTAAATCCGTTTTTATTATTATAGTCATACTGATGTCATCTTTTAGAATAAGAATGGTTATTTTATGTATCCGAAAGACCGTTTTGAGTTTAAAACTATTTTTACCTGTAGTTTAGTACTATTATTTTAGTAATAAAGTATAGCGAAATAGCATCTTCGAAAAAAAAAAGTAAAATCTTCCAAAAAACATAGCGAATCGAGCGATAACACTAGCGAGGTAAACAGCCGTCATTGCCGGAAGTCGAAAACATCGTTCATCCCGCACTCAATAGTTTTTATTTTCTGTAATTTTGTTTCTGAAGAGAGTTCTATCGAGTCGCGCATTACCGCTCTTTGGTACTAAACGGTAAACCGCGGATTACTGCGCTTTGGTACATTAAGAGTTAATATTAAATTCCACACAACTTAAAATATAAACCTAACAAACTTTGATTACAACCCAGAGCCACTGCAGCTTTTGGTTGTTATGGCATATATAGATTAGCATAGGATGCAATAATCTGTAATAGGTAAGAAAGAAACTAACTTTCTACAGAACATAAAAAAGAAGTTTGAAGGTTAATATTTTGGTTTGAGCTCACAACATCTAAAAAATGAAATTTTGATTATCCCTCAGTCTGGCAAACTGAAATAATCCTGGCAAACTGAAACAATCCTGGCAAACTGAAACAATCCTGGCAAACTGAAACAATCCTGGCAAACTGAAACAATCCTGGCAAACTGAAACAATCCACCTGACACAGATCACAACTCAGCACAAGAGAGCTGATAAAACCAACTTTGAGCAGCCTGCACTCACAATAACAGTCTATGAATGTTCTTCAATGAACCATAGGAAGGTAACAAGGAAGGTAATGAGGAAGGTAACGGTGAAGGTAACGAGGAAGGCAAACATGAGAACATTGATAAAAATGAACTTGTTTTATCTTAAAACTTAATGGCAACATTGAATGAGTAAACAATATTGGAGCGATTGTCACTGGTGTCTTCAAGATTAATTTCTAAGTGTGCATCAACTGTGTGGTCACATGACCTGATACCTACTCCCTAGTGGACAACAAATCAAAGTGAAAATGGGATGATTTGATCAGCAGATATTCAGGTGGAATAAATACCTATTGGAAATCACACCTATTGGAAATTATAACAATTCCTACTTAAGGGATTCCTAAATCAGGGAATTCCTAAAGAGAGGAACCATAAATATGTTTTGATTAAACTGGGGGAGAAAGTAAATACAAAGATCATAATGAAATATTTTTAACAAATTTAAAGTTGAGTGAGATCCATAATCATTTGTTCCCATTTGAGACACTGAGCTCTTTGGTATTGGTGAACATTCTTAGTCTTGCCATCAAAATACTGACTGCCACAAAAGACAGAGAAGGAAACTGAACATTTTCTATTTACCGTCATCTTTATACTTTATTCACATCCATCAAATATTTGTCCCTGATGAAGATAAGAGTATTATTAAGTCTTCAAAATCTTTCTTCAGAATTTAGAAACAAATCTTGAGGAAGAATAAAAAAATCTATTGAAATAGTATATCACAGATGTTAATCACAAAACTTGTGACTCCTCTTAAACGGCTAATGACGATGTTAGGACACATTACTGTAGGTCAAAGGTTACCAGGGTCATTGTCGTCCACATGCACTAAACTAAGGATACGTCACTTACAATCTTTTGTCATGAGTTTACAATAAAAGGGCCATGTTAATAACAGATCATTTAAGTGTATTAACATTTGTACAGAGAGTGACATTCAATAAATTATTGACAAACACACCAATTAACACAGCCCTTGTTCCAAATAAACTTACACTTAAACAAAATGTCAGGAACACACTTAAAAATTATATTAATTTCAAGAACATTTGATAAAAGATACAAATATTTTAAAAAGATTTACACAAAGTATGCCACATACATTATTCTGTCTCATATAAACATAAAGAGTAAAATTATATTTTAAAAATTTCTTTAAAAATTTTTTACATCTCCATTTATTTTAGTATACCATTGTAGACCGTCTAGGTGTATTATACCATCTAGGTGTATTATACCATCTAGGTGTATTATACCATCTAGGTGTATTATACCGTCTAGGTGTATTATACCATCTAGGTGTATTATACCATCTAGGTGTATTATACCATCTAGGTGTATTATACCATCTAGGTGTATTATACCGTCTAGATGTATTATACCATCTAGGTGTATTATACCATTTAGGTGTATTATACCATCTAGGTGTGTTATACCGTCTAGATGTATTATACCATTTAGGTGTATTATACCATCTAGGTGTATTATACCATTTAGGTGTATTATATCATCTAGGTGTATTATACCATCTAGGTGTATTATACCATCTAGGTGTATAATACTGTGTCACCAAAACTCTGTCACGTCTTTCCATAACTTGTCCAGGTTTACTTCTCATGTCCATGACTTGTCCAGGTTTACTTCTCATGTCCATGACTTGTCCAGGTTTACTTCTCATGTTTGCCTGGAGCACATGATTTGAATTATGCTGAGCTGGAACCAGTTATGCCACTAATGAATGTCATAGACTGTCTCTGCTGGACATTCAACCAATCAAGCGGAACTATCTGGGAAAACAAAATTTAAATGCAAAGATTGGACTTTTATACAAAATTACAATGGAAAGATTGGACTTTTATATAAAATTTTAATGGAAAGATTGGACTTTTATATAAAATTATAATGGAAAGATTGGACTTTTCTAAAAAATTTAAATGAAAAGATTGGACTTTTATATGTTTTTAATATTATATGAGTTTACAACCGACATAAATTTCAAGGCAATAATTTAATTTCTTTATTTTGGTCTTTTGCAAAATACTAACATTAGTAAGAATTTAATTTTAAATTTAACAGGAAACTCACAGTGGTAAATAAAAGGAATTAACATGTATTTTCATACTAAGATGTAATCTTTGCATTACTACTGCAAAGGAAAACTTTCAAATATTTCTTTAATGTAATTTAAAACTGAATCTCCTCAACTAAATTTGTTTCCTTTAATAACTGATTGATTTTAAGCTTGAAAAACTATCAAAGAAATAAAATGTGTAAAAGATACTACAAGTAAATATAATAAAAGTGAAACAAACTTAATTATAAAAAGAAAAGTACCAGCAAAACAAAGTTAAAAAAAATAAATAAAAAAAAAGCAGAATAAATTTCCTGGACACACCTTGTTAGCAGTGGCTAATAAATATTTACACAAGCACACAGTGTTATTATCATGTGTCTCCGCTCCTATCCCCACCATGCTTTAAAAAAAACCTGCTTTGTTCTTGGTTTATAAAAAAAATAATTAATATTTCATTGGTGAATGAATTTCATTATGATAACAAAAATAAAACAACTTTGGAAGGGTCCATGACTCATTAGGACGCAAAATACAACACAAGACCGATAACTAGGAAGGGCTTGAAATAACCTTGGCTTTTACTTTGAAATAGGCCGCACATCTTTGTTACCGATTGCGACGCGCTAATGTTCTTTTATGTATAACACCCCCACCCCACATGTCTCCAATCCTATCCCCAGAATACTTAGAAAAAAATAAACACCTGCTATATTGTTTTTTTTATTTTTTGTTGTGGTTTTCTTTTTTTGTTTCTTTTGTTTGTTTGTTTATTTTTTTAATAAAAAAAAATCATATTGCAATCATTGAAGGATCTTTGCTATATTACAAAAATAAATGCTGGGGGATGGGTCCACTAAGTAGGGGCAAGTCCTAAAAAATTTGGTTAATTACAAAAGTTATGATCTATTAACTAGAAATAACCCACCATGTCATCTTACGATTACCACCCTTTATCTTTATAAGACTGTTTATCCCCCCCCCCCCCCCTCAAAAAATCACTTCAGCATCCCTCTGCTCATTATTTTTACATGCTGTACTATAATTGTATTTCAATGTCATCATTTTCACAATCCTGACTCATTACATCAAAATTTGTATTTCCATAATCAGCAAAGTAGTAAAAGCCTAATGGAAGTAATAGCGGGCATAATGACAAAAATTTTGAGTCATTTTGAACTGTTAACCCAAGTACCCCTTCAAACTTTGGACGGGTACCCGGCAGCTTTTTTCAACAATATTGACAGCCATATTCGCGTGTCTTACAACACATTTTTAAGGTAATAAAATTTCCTAATTAAGAATATTTGTCAAATCTTGATTTGAGACAATGTGTTCAAGAGGAGTAGTTTTGAAACATTCAGAAAATTGCTACTTTTCAAATTTACTGATATAATTATTCAATAATTATATTGGTAGTTATTTGTTTAAGGCATGCTGTCCCTCTTAGGCCAAGCGTCACATGACTTATTTTAACTTAACCAATTTCTCAAGCTCTGTGCAAAGAATTATTGACTAAGTTTGCAGTATTTCAATCTCCCTAACATAATTCGAGGCTACTTTTCAAAATTTAATGTTTTTATCTGCATATGAGACAAGCCTCCTTAGAAATTTATTGCACATTAACAAATAATACCCAGATAAATCAACACTAACAAATAATACCCAGATAAATCCACATTAACAAATAATACCCAGATAAATCCACACTAACAAATAATACCCAGATAAATCCACACTAACAAATCATACCCAGATAAATCCACACTAACAAATAAAAAAAAACTGCCTTAAAATATTTTTTTTACTTAAATTTTTGAGAGAACTGAAAATTTTTTAAAGGAGATTTTCAATCTACAATCAGTCCATAAATTCTATAATAATATCTAATTTTTACTGTCTAAATATTTTCTATTGCATTCCCAAACCAATGTTTTCACAGACACAAAACACTTCTGCATACATTTGTTATTGCTGTGGTGTAGTCCAGGTTAGATCATTTTGTGCAGTGCTATTGTTAAGATTAGGAAACACAGATAACACTACAGACTACAAGAAAGGAAAGTTTAGATGGTATAGAATAGTGCAGGCCAAATGAGAGACAAAATTAGACTTTAAAATACAATCTCACTAGCAAGTGAGGGTAGAATGAGGAATAAAAATAATTACAAAGTTAATTTCAGTAAGCCAATATGAATAAAACTTTTATGGCAGTATTAACTAGACTCAGTCCTTCTACTTTAAGTCCATTACTCTACCAGTCTAAAGACTATATGCCCCCGAACTACATGTGTATTGTATACATGGCACTAGCTTACCTGGGCGGCTGGGTCTGACATCTCCAAGGACTACCTATTGTAAATTTGGTGGGGGGTTTATTTCTCATTAGTTGTGTCTAGTAAAATATCTAGTCTATGTCTTTTTAAATATCTAGTCTATGTCTAGTTTAAGTCTAGTTTGTCTTTTTAAATACATATTTTGTGTCTTGTTAAATATTTAGTCTACGTCTTGTTTATGTCCAGTTAAATTTCTAGTCTATGTCTAGTTTATGTCTAGTTAAATGGATTTCATCAAAACGCCTACCACCAGAAAGTGTTTCATCATTCATCAAACTACCATATGTACCCAAGAATATGTCGATCTCGATTATAACACAAGCCCTTGATTTATCACTTACAAAGTGGAATTTTACATTTCTTTAACTATCGTTAGGGTAAACTTGTGGCATTAATAAAATGAATTACGGGTCTATAAGTCAACCCCCTGATTATTGCACTGAAATTTTCAAGACAAAAACACAACCTATTCTTGAGTGTATATAGTAATTGTTAATACTGAATGCTGACCCTTTGAGGCAGGTCAACCAGAGTCAAAGTTCCCTTTGGGGTGCAAGGCCGAGCAGATATTTGACCAAAGGCCTAGGGAGAGGTCACCCAGAATCAATGTTCCCTTTAATCTGTGCGGTCAAGCAGATATCTGACCTAAGGGCAAGGGAGGGGTTACTCAGAGTCAATGTTCCCTTGAAAGATTTTGCCTCTAAGCTGTGTGGCAGAGCCAGTGGCGTAGCTAGGGGGGGGGCGGAGGGGGCGGTCCGCCCCGGGCGGCACTCATTCAAAGGGCGGCATTTGTGGGCATTTAAAAAATAAACTAAGCTATTTCCGAAAACCGCCCATTCTCTTTTGAAGGGGGAAAACTTTATTGAAACAAAAAGAATCTCAATTTTGAGTTTAAATTAGCGGATTCGTGCAACACTTGTTTGATTACATAGTGGTTGTTATAACTAACGCATAACAGATTAAAAATTTAAAATCGCTCAAAAAAGGTAACTATTTGTTTGCAAAATTAAGCGGTATAAGTCACAAATGGCGCTTTTATAAGAAAACTGCACACAAAAAACAACACATCACCGCTGGTCCGAAAATATGTAGTATAAATATCGCACGACAGTTTTAGCGTGGAATTTCGACATTCGCAGAATGATGCGCTAACAAGTACCTACATGACATAGTGAATCAAATATTCTGTTTAAATTGCAAATATTAAATCATATTACAGTTTCAGGTTCTATAAAATTATTATAAGATAACTTATTAAAAATTAAATTTNGAAAATTGACATCTGAAGTAACTAGTAAAAAGAGATCAGATGCTGGAATTTTACTCATTTCATGTCAATCTTTTACTTTTCTATGATATCTCAATTTATGGGAACCCGTCTTTTTTAAATTAATGCAAACTATGCAAACCCGTTTGATGAAACAAAGATACGTACTAATATAGAGCGCTCTTACAGAGAGTTGGGAATATCGATGAGATACCAAGTTAAAAGGAGAAAATATGATTGAGGAAAATTAAGAAGTGGATCTATCTTTAGATACATTGATAAAGAAATGTTCGAGATTGAAAGAGAAAGGATCCAGATTTTTATGGCAGTACACGGGGCTGTCTTAGCTATTGCGGGCCCCTGTGCAGCTTAGTATGCGAAACTGATTGCGTGGGCTCCAGTTTGGGTAGGGATAAAATAATAAGGATAATAAGTGAAAATTAAGACAGGTTGGGCCTATGAAAGCGCTGGGCCCACTACTACCTTATCATATATGTTACAGACGCTCCTTCTGTACATAAGATTATTGCGTCCTACGTATTTCTATGGTTTGTGTTTAGTCCTGTATTCTTACTAGAGTTTTAAATGATGATAAAGTGTTGGCTTTCCTGGTTTCTTCAGGCAACCCATTCCACGCCCGAATACCGGACGGAAAGAAAGAAAACTTGTATGAGTTTGTTCTTGTAGGAGCCTACGACCAGCCCTGGCTATACCTACACTACAAGAAGAGGCATTATGTTAAAAAAGAGGGGAAATACCCCCTTGATCTATTAAAATATATTTAACAGTAAATATTGGAAAATTCTTTATCCAACATGACAATTTTGCTAAGATTTTTTTAGCAACAATTGCTATCAGTGTATCGAGTTGTGAAAGGAGCTTCTCTAAACTGAAGTTTAAAAAAATATATTTTCGCTCCACAATAAGTGATTTAAGACTACAAAATCTTGCGACAATGTCCATAGATCATGATATTACAAATAATACAAATTTTGATAACATATTAAACGATTTTTCGACAATTAACATTAGATGAATAGGTAACGTTATAAATTTTAAAAAATATGTTTTCATACGGATATATACAATTTCTATTTTTATTTTTAAAAAAATCATATATTTATAAATAAAAAATAAATGCATATTAATTGTTAATGTTTTTGGGTGTAAATTTGGAATATCTTTTGTCT
>MUZC01001755.1:424675-461120 GCA_002072015.1 Radix auricularia | reverse complement strand
TATTATTTTGAGCATTTATTTTCTAATAGGAAAATGGAAAAAAGTATATACACTTACAAAAAGTTGACATACATTGTGAATTCATGATTGTGATAAATGCGCCATTCCTCTCAGGTAGGTCAAGTCATTGATGCGTGTGTATGTTTGCAATGATCGTTCGACACGTTTCTGCAGTTCACAATAACGTATTCGCCTAGGCTGCTGTGTTCCAGTAACAGCTTGTAATAGAACTGACTTGTTCGAATTGCAGTCCTTCAAAATTCCATCCATAAACTTCCACATTGTTGGATGTTGACACCTGAAGAGGGATTGCAAGCCATGATGCCATCCCTCACAGATGTTGTTTGTTCTAGCAAGTCCACTAGCCGCATCACTTCTTTTATTCCATGTTGGAATGCTAAACATAGATGGCCCATACTGTTCCGCCCTTCCTCGCACACGGCTTCCACGGATGTATGTGTGCTCAAAGTATGTTATTAATTCTTCCATGCGTTCGATTCGAGGCATGCCATCGACTAGCTCATCAAAGATGTCTGCAACATCTGCTTCAGGAACAAAAGCAAGAGCTGATAGGCATCTTACGAATTCACATAATGTTACATCAGTTTCATAAGCAGCTTTCATCCCCAGATGTTGTATTTTCCTGAGAACACTTTGCGTCAGATGAAAATAGCAGCCAGTTATTCTTGCTTGAGGAAAAGCACCTCGTAGAGCATTCATTGCTGCAATTCCAAAATCTGTGAGAATGACCTCAGGTTCTGCTTGTGGCATAAATTTTCTCAAGATGGTCATCAATCTATGATAAGTTGCCTGTGTCTTATCAGGCAATAAACAGTAAAGAGCAGCTGGGTTCACGCCCGCTACAAAGACATGTGAAAGGTATATAGATGATAAAATATCGTTGGCACAACTTTAAATGTGCCATCACATAGCCACAGCTTGGAGCGCATCATTGCGTCTAAAACCACACGATCACCCATAACAATAATCCTTGAATTGCATGAAACAGAACGTGAATCATAGATAACTAAGTGACTAAACATTTCTGGTATTTCAAAGTTAGTATCACGGGGTATTGGTGGTAATATCAGACCACCATCTCTTTCACTTGAAATTTTTGTTCTGTAACGCCTCAGCGCACGATTGATTGTGTTGTTTTTTGGTAGTGCCATCATCACGTGATCAGGTAAGTTGGAAGTCCCAACACCTTGACTGGTTGACGGTCGTGCAAGGGTTTCATTCATTAGTTCTTTCATTTCCCCTACAGCTTTACGAGCCATGGACGTGGACAGATTTCCTTCATGAGTATGATCGTCAAATGTGTGTAAAACCCTGCCATTCGGCGTCTTTACTCTGGCTCGACACTTCAATGACGTAAAACTTGCAACACTTCCAATGTATTTCATTTTTTTGGTTTTTCTTATCAAACCAGTATTCATAGTTAGCAAGAATCAAGGATTTTCGTCAATCCATATTCCAAAATATGTTCCATTTTTACACACGTAAATTTCTGAAAAACTGATGTTGAGCAACAAATGTTGAGGAACTAATGTTGAGCAACTAATGTTCCTCTTTTATAATACCCCTAAATGCGATAGTAGAAAAGTTTTTCCAAGCCTATCCAACTCCACCCCTACCCCATCCTATGTAATCGGACAATAAAAGGGCCATGTGGTCAGAAAAAGGTACGTACATTTTAATCCCCCACACTCCCTATATTTACCTTTCCCATAACTCTCGCCAGCACACAATGTCCTGTGGTCGTCACTTAGTCTGGTCTTCGCAACATACCGCTATGTGCCGGCCAACTTACAGTCCCTGGTCTCGGTAGACTTCTCTTGATCTCTCCACCCCAATCAAAGTCACGATGTAATCGGACAATAAAAATGGCTTGTGGTCAGAGGGTTCTATGNCACATAACGCTCGCCAAAAAACTAGGTATAACTATAACTTAAAGGTCACTCCTCCCTACACTCCTATCCCAAACATACTTTTTTTTGGTTCTTTAAATGTGTAATATATATTTATATTATATATATACATATATTTTTCAGTCTTTTAAAGGTTTTCACAGTTATGAAAATAAATTATTTTTTTCCCTTATACAGGGTGACGTCATGTTGAATGGCGAATATCCAGGACGTTAAAACCATTACAAACCCATGACCTTTGCATTTACTTCTGTTCCTTGTGTACGTTAACACCTATAGACTTGCCTGGCAGAAAAACTGATTTTAATAAGACGTACAAAGTTATCTAACGTAAATAAATTTCAATATTTAATATGCCGCATAGCAGACAAAAGCATTCAAGCTGCTGGGCCCTTATGACCTGACTGAACGTTACGTATTGATATTTACCGTCTATTTGAATGTTCAGTTTACCATCGTGTTACTGGAAGCATGCCGTTGTAAAATGAGGTGCATGGGTGGTGGCTAGTTTGTATTATAAAGCGGTCATGATGGCAAAAATAATGCGGCGTTTGAAAGGGTACCAGGGCAGCTTTTACTACAATATTGACAAAACCCTAGGCGAAACGTCTGGATCTCGAACTGTCCGGTGGTTATATAATGAACGACTAGTTACGAAAACGAGACTAAGCGACGACCACAGAACTTGATGTGCTGGCGAGGGTTATTGAGAAGGTAAATAAAGGGAGTATGGGCAGAGATACTGTAGGTGATTGCCCACATTGCCTTTTTTATTGTCCCATTACATCGGATCGGGGTTGTGGTGGAATCGGACTTTTTACCTCAGACCGATAGCGTATTGGTCACAATCATGATTTCGCTTTGAATGTTGACTGGTAATCAGTGTATATATTCTTTTTCAAAAATGTCGTAAATTTAACGTTCAGGATAACTTTTTCAGACTGTTTTATTTTTAAAGAGATAATATTATTAAACTAATTATTTTTAAACCAAAAAATATTTTTTAAATGCAAAAATAAAATAAAAACAAAGAATTTCACGCCTTAAAAAGGAAAGGATCGAATCGTTCGGGGTTGAAACACCCTACTGTTTTAATATATATTAGACTTTTATATATTGTACTATTTTAAATTAATTAGTAAAACTATCTCATTATATTTTTAATTTTTAAGAGCTATTAATATAAATTAGACTATTTTATTTTATACATTGTACTATTTTTAATTATTAAAAATAACATCTCATTCTATTTTTAATTTTTAAGACATATTAATATAAAACTATATTATTTGTTCAATCATACTATCATTTTAAAAAACCGTTAAAAATAACTATTTCATACTGTTTTTATTTTTAAAGAGATAATATTAAACTTCAAATATCTATTTTTAATAAAAAAAAGAATTAAAAATGAATTTTTAAAAAGCAAAACATTTCACGCCTTAAAGAGAAAGGGGTCGAATCGTCCAGGGTCGAAACACCCTAGGCTCGAAACGTCCTGGGGTCGAACCATCCGTGATCGAATCGACCGGGATCGAACCGTCCATGGTCGAACCGACCGGGGTCGAAACGTCCTGGCTACGAAACGTCCTGGCGTCGAAGTGGCAGGGTCGAACCGTCCGGGGTCAAATCGTCCGGGGTCGTAGTGTCCGTAATTCTTAAAAGTATATATATATATATATTAGGCCTGTGATCGATTAATTGAAAATTTATTAGTTAACTTTTGAAAAATTACCGAATAATTAATCGATAATTTTGATTAAAGCTTAAAATAAGACGTATGACGTCATTAAACTAAAAATTTCAAGGGAAGTAACAAAAACAGTCAATTGACATTTTTTATTTAAATATAAGTAGTTCAACATAATCTCAATGAATTTAAATTTTGTTATTGCTAATTAAGTAAAATTAATGTTTAATTCTTTTTATATCATTTGCCTCATAAAAAAAGATTTATTTTTAACCCTAAATTACACAATGTGACCGTTTGGTTACAAAGCGAAATAATTATTATTTCACTACTAATTTCTTAGTTTTAAATTTTTTAAAGTGATTCCCCTTTTATTTTAACATGTTTTGAACTTTTATCCCGGAGAACTCTTCTCTTAGACCGTTTTGTATTTTTGTAAGAACGACTTTCAGAAGATCACAGTGGGCTAAATTACTGTCCACTGAATCTAGTAAGTACAAGTGTTTATTTTTGTATCAAATAATGAAAATTTCTGTTCTAAAAAAATATAAATGATAAAACTAATGTTTAGACAGTAATAATGTAAGCTTAAATTTGACATTTGTCATCATTGTTTGATAATATTTGGAAAAAAATGGTATGTTACCATATGGTTACAGTGCGTCTATGTGGTTGATTTTTTTCCTGTAGCTATTCTTGTTGGAATATGACAACTTACTAAAGAATAAATCTTTATAAGCGCTAAAATTGTTTTATTCATAAAATATTTTTAAATATCTAATATTTATAATGTTATCCTTTTATACTTTTATAAAATTATCAAATTTATGATCTGTAAAAAAATTAAAAAGTATTTTTATAAATAGCATTATTAGAAGTATTTGATGATTATCAATAATATACAATACATTTTTATGTATATATATTTTTTTTTTTTGTTGGTTATATTTGATAATTTTTTTTTTCTTCTGTAGAATTCAAATATCAATGTCATGGATCCATCATGGTTTATGGAAGAATAAAGATTTACCAATGATATTCGGGCCGTTCGTTATGACTCTGATGATAATGAGCTATCGTAGAAAGATGACGATAACGTAGATGAAACTTTTACAGTTAAGTTATTAATTTCAATTTACCTACTTTTAAAAAATACATTGTAATATATATTTTCTCTTATACTAACTTATACCTTTTGAAAAACAATTAAATATTATTCATTTAAATTTTAAAATAAACACTGACAAATAATATTTCAATGTGTTCATTTCAGACCCTATAAAACCAGTCTTTGAGAGTAAAATGATTGAAACAGCTGGTAATTCTTGGTGTACTTCAGTCCAACCACAGCTAAAAGTATCAAATAAAAATTTACTTTTGCACCAAAGAGATGCAACAGACATCTTTCCCCGAGAGTCTGTTTTCTCTGGATATGTCGCTGTTGCAAAAGAGCCTTAGAACCAAACAGCAAATTATTGCTCAACAAATAATGGATAGTTTAGTAACACAATCAAACATAGATATTTATATTATAAATATATATCTGCTATTGAACCAGGATGCAATGAACTGGAGCAGTTTACTGAAGTTTATTTATAATGAACATCATTGTTCAAAAGCCGATGCTACTGGGGAACTGATAACCGTTACGACAAGGTTGCTATAGATATATATATATATATAGATCAAACAAATATAACCCCAAAATTTAAAAAAAAATGTGTGAGTTGTTCTGCTACAACAGTGATTAATAACTTGAATTATACTGCTGCAACATTCTTTCATGTAAATTAGAATCGGTTATAAGTGCTTCTGGAATACATTGTGCGCCATTTCCTTAGCTTTGTTACAAGTCAGGAATAAACAACTCGCAATGATTTTTATTCAAGTGGATATAAATATGACACTAGTTCAGGCATGGCTGATCTATGGGGATGCCTGTAGTAATCCAAATGTGACAAAAATATCCTTGCTCTACTTGATATCAAGACCCATATTGCTATATACCTCATGAAAAAGTTAAAGTAAGGTGTAGAAAATGTGGTCATCCCTAATTGGATATAGAGCCAAAGAAATGAGAGATCCTACTGCAGCTGTTCCACCCATACCAGTTAGACCTGACTGTTCCACCCATACCAGTTAGACCTGACTGTTCCACCCATACCAGTTAGACCTGACTGTTCCACCCATACCAGTTAGACATGACTGTTCCACCCATACCAGTTAGACATGACTGTTCCACCCATACCAGTTAGACCTGACTGTTCCACCCATACCAGTTAGACCTGACTGTTTCGCGTTTTCCTGATCCAATTTGCATAAAAAAAGTTACACGGGAACAAGTTACGAAGGATTTCTTTAGAAATAAGGTGCATAAAAAAGTCAAATATAATATTCACCATTGCATGAAGCAAAAGTCAAACAGTTTCACCAGCCTCAAACATGCTTATGTACATGTATAAATGTTTATTGGCCTTTATGTAGGAATTTTTATTTTCAAAAAATAAGAGATTCTCCATTTTATTTATTTTTAAATTTTTTTTTTCTAAAATAACTATTTTTATCATCCTAATTATCATTTTCAGCATTATATTTAACACATAAATATGTATTTGTAATAAAGTTAATATTTACACTTGTTTGTGTTCAGGATTAAATCATCAGCTATCAAAATTATTATTGTTGTCATGTTCTATTTTATTCTGTTTTTATTAATTTTTTTTACCATATAGACGCATTGTGACCATATGGTAACATACCATCAAAATCAAAATTTGATAAAAATACTATATTTTTCTTCCATATAATATTTATATATGTCCAATACACATATAATATCCAGTCAAATATTTTTTTCCTGTGAAAACCTAAAAGAACGTAATAGAGGGTTAAGTTTACACTTTAAAAAAAAAATTTTCCCCAATGGAGACGTTTGTAGGTAAATAAAATAAACTATTTTAGTTATTAGTAATTAATTATTTATTAACAAATCGTAAAAATTTTTTAAAACAGTTTCATTAAATTAAATCACTATTTTATCGATTAAAATAATTTTAATTGATAAAAATTTATTACCGATTAATCGAGAAATTAATCGATAATTCCGCAGCCCTAATATATAGATATATATATAAATGCTGTAAAGTAAAGATGTTTTTTATTAGAAAGTAATAATGGCACTGTATTAGAGATAAAATGAAAAGCTTCATTTTTTAAATAAAAAAATTATACATTTTTGTTTTTCCGCATGGCACAATCTTTCGTGTATCAATGTTTTCAGCCTTGCTATGCTCAATAGCCAAAATTGAAATAGCAATAGATTAGAAAATTTTGGCGTTATCTTGACAGCTTGTAATTATTTTTCATTAACTTAATTTTAAAGAAGCTATTTTAAGACCTTGCATTACTAAAGACTTGTAAGCAATATTCAAATTAATTATGTTATTTTAGGCATGGTATCTTGGAGCCTTAATATCTTAATAAACTTTTATACATCAAGTGGTCTTTAATTCACCCGTGGGGTAAAATAGTCTTTGCTTGACAACGTCTTTTGAAAAACTCCAATTAAAAATAAACATTTCAAAGTCGAGCAGATCTCCTGGCATACGAAAATTGTATAAGTTTTCTGAATTCTACATACCTGCCAAAATCTCACATGAATTTCTTCAGTAATCTCATCTTATGAATAATATAAATTCCTTCTTAACTGTTTTTCTAAATAACATGGATATCTATTTTGGATCACCCAAAATTTGCTCTCTGGTACTTTGACTTGAAGTTTTGATGAAAAGTATGGGGTCTCCACATAAAATTTTATCAAATGTCAAAGCGTACTTTAGGTACTCCATTAATTTCTCTGTGAGCATCTTCTCTTTAGCATTTTTCTAGCACTATACATTTAGAAATTATTTTGTGCATCTTTGACATAAATTCTAAAATGAAAAGATTTTATTGTGACTAGCAAAGTTCCTATGATTGTTCGTCTGATGAACTTTTCTTTCTGCCTCTGTCAGTTTTTCTATGGCTTTCAAAATAATCTAAAAATTGATCTATAGTATATTCGCTATTTTGTATTCTGAAGCCTTGCGTGTAAAGTAAGTAGATATTGAAAAAGATTATGGGCATATATAAGAATCAGTAACCACGTTCTTGAGTACTAAAATAGATAATTCGTTTCAGTTGATTTATCATGTAAACAGATTAGATTTAGTAAACCATTAGAGCAAGACTTGACAGTGAGAGTTTATGTTACTTCGTTTCTCTTAAACGCCTGTATACTTTCCAGCTATAAAGAAGAAGTATTAACGCATGAAGACCCCCTGCAATCAACTATTTTAATATCTTCATTTATATAAATCATTTCAGAAATGTAAGCAGATTCACTTTTACTTCAAAGAAATATTTTAAAGATTCAATGTCTACTTTTTTATTTTCAATCGATCATTACATATCTCATATTTGGACATGTTTGGTGATTATGTGAACTATATGAAGAGCTATCGAATACAATAGAACAATATGGGGTAACTTGTTCCTGAAAAAGTATGATTTTTCGCGATATATATCTTATCTTATCTTATATGTTACAGACGCTCCTTCTGTACAGAAGATTATTGCGTCCTACGTATTTCTATGGTTTGTGTTTAGTCCTGTATTCTTACTAGAGTTTTAAAAGACGATAAAGTGGTGGCTTTCCCGGTTTCTTCAGGCAACCCAATCCACGCCCGAATACCGGACGGAAAGAAAGAAAACTTGTATGTGTTTGTTCTTGCATATGGAATAAGAAAGGTGTTTTTAACTTTAAGTCTATTTGAGGGTTGTATTAGGTTATCTTTGTGTTGTATTTCTAAATTAGAATTAATTAACTTATGTATAATTACTAATTTACTCTTGGTTCTTCTATCCTCTAGTGTTTCAAGGTTTAATGATTTAACTAACGGTGTTACCCCTATCAGTTTTGAATATTCTCCAGTAATTAATCTGGCAGCTCTTTTTTGGATTTGTTCTAACTTATAAATATTTTCTTTGGTGGATGGGTCCAATACAGAAGATGCATATTCTAGTATAGGTCTCACCAGGGTGCGGTAGCATTTTAGTTTTATATCTTTGTTACATTTGTAAAAGTTTCTTTTTATAAAGCCTAAGGTTTTGTTTGATTTTTTAATAACTTCATTGACATGGGGATTCCAAGATAGTTTCTCATTTATTATGACTCCTAAGTATTTCGCATCTTTAGTTTGGGTTAGTTCTTTTCCATGAATGAAATATTTTGAATTGATTTGTTTCTTTTTCTTTGTTACTCTTAGCAGTTGACATTTTTCTGGGTGGAAGGACATACTCCAGTTAGTTTCCCATTTTATTAATTCATCTAAGTCCCTTTGTAAAATTTTGCTATCTTGTTCTGACTTGATTGTTCTATAGATTATACAATCATCAGCAAATAACCTAACTTTAGTTCCTGTTGAGATATTGTTGCGTAAGTCATTTATATAAATTAAAAATAGTAAGGGACCTAGGACAGTTCCTTGTGGAACTCCTGAGTTAACCTTTATTGGTGTAGATTTAGATCCATTAATTATTACAGTTTGCTCCCTACCCAATAGGAAATCTTGGATCCAGTGATGTAAGGGACCTGAGATTCCAAACTATTTACGTTTTTTTTAGTAAACTAAGGTGGTGAACTTTGTCGAATGCTTTTGAGAAGTCTAGTAGTATTGTATCTATTTGATCATTATTATCTAAGCCTTTTGATAGATCATCTATTAGGCCTATCAATTGTGTTTCACATGATCTGTTCTTTCTAAAGCCATGTTGGTGTGGGCATAGGGCATTATATTTGTCAAGGTGATTAACTATTCTGCTATATATTATGTGTTCCAGTAATTTACATGTGATACTAGTAAGTGATACAGGTCTGTAATTACCAGGGTCGGACTTATCACCTTTCTTAAAGAGTGGCGTTACATTGGCTAATTTCCAATCCTGGGGCACTTTACCCTGGTTTAGAGAGGCTTGAAAAAGAACTACAAGGATTGGGGACAGTTCANACCTATCTCATCTACAGTTATGTTACCTATTTCTTCCAATTTATTTAAATTTATTGAAATTTCCTTGTCGCCTGAGGCAGAAAATGATGGTGCAAAATATTTGTTAAGGATATTAGCTTTAGTTTCATTATTATTATAGGTTTTATTATTTGAGCCTTTTAGTGTGGCTATACCTGAAGGCTCCATTTTTTTTTATTTGATAAAGGACCATAAGTTTTTATTGTTATCTTTAGTTATCACATTGTTTATATAATTATTTTGGAGGTTACGGCTAAGTTTTTGTGTCAGGTGTTTAATTTTTAAGTATTTTTTGTGTATCCTTTCTAAATTGGTATCCTTAAATTTCTTAAATAAATTCTCCTTTAGTTTGCAATACTTTTTTAATTTAAAATTAACCAGCATTTATTAATTATATTTGAAGTTATTTTTGTTGGAACATTCTGATCCATTATGGTTTTTAGATTTGTTTTTATTTCCTTCCATATTTCTTCTACAGGGCTAACTATGCTGAATTTACTTAGGAAATTTTGTTGGAAATTAGAAGCTGATTGGTGTAATTTTATTAAGTTGCATTTATTCCAAAGATATATTGTTCTTCTAGGCATCTTATTTATTTTAGTTTTTATTGTGTTGGTTACCCTAACAATATCATGGTCAGACAGCCCAGGAATTATTGTGCAGTCTAGTACTAGTCCTGGTCAGTTTGTTAAGAATAAATCTAGTATTTTGTTTTTCCTAGTTGCTTTTTTACTATCTGTTCTATTTTTATGTTGTTTATTGTGTCCAAGAAATGTTCATTAATTTCTTTATTTATGTCTTAAAATTGCTATGAGCTCAGTTTAAATAAACCTTTTTAAACCTTTTGTTCATACAATGTTCTGGGAGTGCTCGATCGTACTTGTCAAGCAAATGCATTTGTTCCGGAATATTGCCTTTATTTGCAATAGTATTGTCCTCCCTGGGGCCGACAATTTTTTTTGCAAGGCATTAATAATGTCCAAAATTGTAACAAAGATACCCTGCTACTTTTTTTTAAAAAATTTTTTTTCCAACTTATGGTTATTCTTTGTCAATTCTTTTTTATACGATTTCTGATCCTTTCCAGTTTAAGAAATACTGGATAACTTGTTCCTGGGTGGCTACGTTTGGATATATTAGTGCAAAGTTTTCATTTCATTAAATAAACAATTCTTTTCATTATTTTTTCTTGATGGTTCAAATAAAAAGACATTAAAATTAAAATAATAATGTTTTGTATAGAATAAACCATGTAGTTACGCCAACAAATATTTCCAGTAGTTTATTTAAGTTAAAATCAAATTTTAATCAATTATACAAACCAGAACCATATTTTCATATTCGTACACTAATTCAAACCCTTTGTTTTCCACTTCAATGGCATTAGTATCAGAAGACTAAGATTCATGAGGGAGTTTGAAGTTCTGGCACTTGAAATATACATGTCTATAATATAGTTCCTTCATTTCTTTGATTTTTTTTTATCTTTGCTTTTATTTTATTGTAATAATTTTTATTTTAAAAAGCTTTTCATTTTTCGAAGCTATTCACTAGGAATTAGCCGCCGCCTCCCCCCCACCCTCTTTACACACAATGTGCAGCTCCGAGCTTTGCTCATGTTCATGCACAATAAGTTTTGATTTGACACCAGGAGCGACTGTCAAATTTTATGAATCATTTAATCTACCACTACTTCAGTGTTATATTATCTTACTACTCAAGTACTTTTCAGTACAGTAGCATTAGTATCAGAAGAATTTATATCCAATAAGGAGTTTGAAGTTTTATTGTTTGAAAAGTTCGCATGCCTCAGGATAGTTCTTTTATTTCTGTTATTAGTTTCTTATTTATTTTCTTTTATTTCGATAAAAAGCTCGACTCTCTGATATTTTTTTCTTAGACACTAGTTAATGACCAGGAATTTGCCGCCCCTGGCAAAGTGCCGCCTGGGGCATTTGCCCCCTTGACCCCCCATTCGCTACGCAACTGAATCTAATAACACTGGAATGTCTCCTTGATATGTCATCTTTCAAACAACTAAGTAAAACGACAAGTGTGTTGACATTATTTGGTTCAAAGGATGAGCGGGTCTAATTGACAATATAACCAGCCGAGTTGAACAATCATTTACATGAAACTGAGGTAACTGGTTTGCACAAAACGGTCTTGGTAAGGAATGACATTATCGGTGTTCATTAAGTTTACACCATTGTAGAGGGTTAATGGATTCAGGAACTTTCTTCTCCATTTCGTAACTCAATAATTCATCAGAAGAGCTGTCGTCATTTTCTTTCTCTGAGTCAGGGTCCATTTCTGCCATTAGTTTAAAATGCGATTTTCATTTGACTTGATAAGTAGGCAAGTGTTAGAACCACGGCAGGCAAACTTTTACTACATTTTGAATGTTACCGCCAGTTAATAGTTTAAAACCAAAATGTTCGCATAATCGTCAAGAGATGCCAATTTTTTAATAACTTTTTATTATTTTTTTTTACTTTTTGACTCCATTAATTTGTAAGTGGGGGGTAGATTAAGCGTTGAAAAAATGTAATCGTTAAAATTGTTAACGATTAATCGATAAATTAATCGCTAATTCCGCAGCCCTAATAACTGGTAGTGCTGAGCTATTGGAATTTAATTTTTTTAAAATATATCTAGACACTTTGAAACATAAATTAAAATTTATCGCTTAAATATTTCACAAGTTACAGGTAATGATGATAGGAAATTTAGGGAGACAGTTTTTTATTTAATACGATAACAAGAAAAGCAATCTCCTTTCATTGAATGAAGGTTACATTTTTTTAACCTAATTTTTTAATTTTGAGCTAACATTTTTGGCAACTGTTTATTCGTTTATCTGGGGGCGTGGCTCTTATCTTATCTTATCTTATCTTTAACAGGCGCACCTTTTTTTACAGAAGATTATTGCTTCATATGGTCTACACTCATCCATGGTTTATTTCTAGTCACGCATTTTAAACGACTTTCAATTATGTTATACATGTCTTTCAAATTATATATTCATGTGCAACCCTTTTTTAAAAAATGAAAACATGATTGAAAATATTTCTAAAAATAACACGTTGACAGGCATTGGAAAATAATCTTTAAAATAAGTTTAGGTTAATATATATGTGTTAGGTTTATATACAGTTTACATCGAACATTTAATGCGTCGTGGACTAGGATTTCGGATTTAAAAACTATGTGTTTTAGAATAGAAGATTGAGAAACAAACACAATTCCAACACACTAACGATTTAGCCAACGCTGACAAATAGTAACATTTTATTCATGTAAATTTCACATCTAATTTCTATCTAAAAATTTGTAGAAATAAGATTTTAATATTAGCATAAACTAAGGCATCAGGACCTCGTAATGTCAATTTAAGCAATGACGAAAATATAATTGCTATTCGACCAGAAGACTTATATAAAATTTGAAATAGGATCGTTTTCAGATTAATAACTGCATTGTATAATCTAAATGTTCATGATTTCCTTTTTTACGCTTCTACAACAGGAGCGGCTCTCAAATGTTAATTTAAATATAATTACCAGCAGACCAGTTACACTTTCTCATAGTACGTAATCCCCTTTTTTTCAATTTGTAGCATTAGTATCAGAAGAATGCATATCAAATATTGAGTTTGAAGTTTGATGTATTAGCAGTAGTTATGTCCAAAAATGTTATGTTATATCCATTGATTTTTTTTACAAATTTCTTTAATTTGTTAAAAAGCCCCTTTTTTTCTTAAAACATTAATTCTTAGAAGCTATTTATTTGCAAGGAATTTGACGCTCCTAACAAAGTGCCGCCCGGGGCATCTGCCACCATTGACTCCTTCTTTTCACTCTACGCCACTACATTATTTTATGTCTGTTCTGGTGCTAAATTTAATACAAAATACATATCAAATCGACTTCATATACTAATTTGAAAAAAAAAATGTATTATTCCACTACTTTTCATGCAATCATTATATTCAAGATAAAATTAAATCAGTTTTGCTCGTGACGGCTCGACCATAAAAATCTATTCTGCATTCATTCTGTTGACAAAGAGTCAGGCACACATAGAGTTAACACGTCTTCCATGGTGGTTTCTCCTGTCCAGTCGTGTTTTTATTCTTGAGTTTATCTAATTCTTCCTGCAATGGACAATGGTCCTTTCTTTCATTAAGTACATTAATACAGTTATCCCGTAACAAGCGGGCGTTTTAAAAAGATTTTGAAAGTGTAGATTTTCTTTTTAAAAAATTGAAATTATTCGTGTGAAAAATAATTTAGGAATTTAATGGATTTATAGAGAAATCTTCTAGATGAGAACAAAAAAAGCACATAAAATTGTGTTTAGTTGATCAAATGTTAAATGAATCATTACAAGCAATAATTATCGCACCAGTTGTGGTAAAAGGTGCTTGTAATGATTATTTTAACTTTTGTCTGTATTATAAGAAATAATCAATTATCTAAATAACGAGCTCATATTTACAACGACAACGTCAAAGAGAAAATAACTACTCTACATTTAACAACTTTTACCAGTAGCTCATTTCTCAGATCAACCATACCAGCTTTTAATTCTTCAGTCTTCTTGTCTTGTAACTCAAACTTTTTGGTAAATTCGTCTGGTAACAAGAAAACAAAACATTCAAAATTTAAGATCAAATTGAACGTTAACCAAGGAACATTGCAAATAAGTTCTTCTGTTGTCTGTCTTAAAAATGGTATACATTACATATACTACTTATATACAGAAGATATTGCGGCCTTAGCCTATAAACGGTGTTTATACGGTGTCTGTGTGTATATATAGGTAACAGATGTATTTTTTTTTTTTATTTTTTTTTTTTGCGATGCTGTTTTAAAGGGGTAGCAGCTTGGATTCAATGAGAAAAATAAAATCTGTTTCAACCTTTTACCATTAAAAAAAAAGACTGGATGACAATTTAGCTAAAATTACGAGGCATGCCTTTTATGATAAACGGTAAAATTTAAATTTTAATATTAAAATTCGTATAAAATTCATTAGTGATATTAAAATATTAAAGTGTTTAAGGTAAATGTTTACAGAGATTTTACTACTGTTCCCTTGTATAAAACGAAAAAGCCAACTTATTTACATACGAAATCGAACTTCGTATAATTAATTACAGGCGGACTCGGTTATGTCGACGGCCTAGGGGTTTCCGAAAAGCGCCGAGATAACAGGGTTGGCGAGATAACCGAGGTCGAGATATGTGGGTTCGACCGTAGTCCAATTTGTAATTATCGTTCATATAATGGTAATCACGTTTCATTCCATCCTCCTAATTCTGCTCTTCGATTGATATGTTTGCCGGTCAAGTTTTTTTTTTTTTGCAAGATCCAAACAAAATTTTTCATCCCACTAACGTGTGAAATCTTGCCCTAAGTAAACACACAACACCTATTTTTTGTTGATATTCCTTCTCTCTTTCTTCAAGCTGTCTCTGTAAGTCTTCTATCCTAGAGTTCAGCTTCCCCCTTTCTTCTGCGAACTCATCTTGTAGCTGCTGAACAGCGAGCTCCTTCTCCCGAATCTGGCGTTGAATTTCTTGTATGACATCATCCTTCTCTCTTAACAGTTTCTGAAATATGTCTCAAATCGTTTGGTCACACAATGAAAACGAAAAGTTTAATATCAGTACAATTTTCTACATACGGATCATGACCTTTCCATACTTATTTAAATTGAAAGGAAGAATTTAAATATTTTGTTTTTGGTTTAATGACATAGAAACTATTTTTAAAACGAGTTTTAAAAAATGTTTGTTGGTACAAATTGTGTTAGAGACTTTTTAATTTTAAAAAAATACATATATTTTTTAAATTATTATTTTGGGCGATAGGTTAACCGTGAAACATATGACGCAGTGAAAGCAAGTTAAACAAAAACATGGTTAGGTTTGTTTCTAATAAATTGTGAATATTTTGGGTTCCAAATAATAGCACACAATTTCTGCATAGTTAGATTACGACTCGTTTTTTATAATTGGAAAGAAAAAAGGCTTCTTAGAATTTTTTACTATGCAAATCATCGATGGTTAATAAAAAATTAAGTATGTAATAAAGGGAACTGTATCTTATAGATAAATGGAGTTTCGATTAATGCTGCAGTTTGTACCTCATAATCCTTTTTCAGATTAGCAATATGGAGTGTGTCCATTCTGCAAAAAGTAACATAAAAAATTATAATTTTTTTTTTCTATTGATACAACGGGGTTGAAATAAAAATTGTGCTGGACACCTAAAAGTCACTTCAAAAAGGGACGAGTGAACAAGGAACAAGCAATAAAAACTCAAATGAGTATTTAAAAGCAATTTTCAACAAAGAATTTCCTTTTTTTCATTCCAGGAAAATCATTCTAGATTACATTAAAAGTCGATTCAAATAAGTAATTCTGAAAAATAAACACTATGTGACATCTTATCCCCTCACGCTACATCACTCCAAGAATTTGTTAATATAAAGCGACCGCGCAATAATCTAACAAGGGCATTCACAAAGCGGGAAAACACAATTAACTTTTATTCAAGAAGATTACATTAAAAGTCATTTCAAATCAATAATTTTGTAGATAAACAAAACAACTGCTGCTAAAATTACCAAAAGAGCTTTTTAAAAAAATTCTTACTCCAACATAAAAATTTTAACATTTACTATTGAAAAAATATTTAGGAGATAGATGACATTTAATCCAAAGTTGTGATTTTTTTTTCTTTTTCAATATCAAATTGTCATGGTTAAATCTAAAACAGTGTACATAAAACTCAAAGAAGTGTACATAATTCTATTTTCCTACAGATTCTAAATAAATAAGAAGCTCTAGAGTAACAAAATTGGGTACAAAACATGCTCTTATTTTAAATATTTTATCATCAACTGTCACTGCTTCCTGAATCAAACATACACATTCATAACATATGACAGCCGTTCCTGTTGTAGAATCGAAAATTACTGTACCCTATCAATTTAAATATTGAGTCTAACGAATGCACCGGGCGAAACTTTGTAGGGTAAGTTAATTCCTTGTGTTTAATTAGATTAAAAAACCCATTAAAATAAAGTTTTAGAAAATAAAAGAAATATCAGAGTAAAAAAAGTATAAAAGAACCAAGAAAGTTAATAAATATTCGTGAACATTTCAAATGCCAAAACAACAAACTTTTCAAGTGTAGCCAAGTGGTGGCTAAATTTGGTTGTTGCTGTTAACTACTTCACAATTAACACAAACAAGTAAATGATGAATGAAATGATGTAGGTCGCGAGGACTATAGTTTATATAATATTCATTTAAGGTTAACACAGTAACTGAAATCTAAGTATTTAGACACAGGAAACTCAATGTACAGTTCTATTACAGCGTATACCCTACTCCTGTTCTACTCCTGTCCTACTCCTGTCCTACTCCTGTCCTACTCCTGTCCTACTCCTGTCTCTACAAATGCTAACCACTGTTCTCCGGTGTTGTTCTCCTGTGTAGTTCTCCCAAACTCTCTAACTTCTCGCCTTATATTCTCGGTTTCCCCCCAAGGTGTCAAATTTTAATCTGTTAACCTCCGACCTTTAATTTTTTACCCTGGTCTATCCATGACTTTCTTTACAAGCCATAATGATAAATAACCATGGTCTTTCTTACAACCAATGCCCATTAATAACTGGCCAATCGGCCAGACGTGAAGTTTTATATCATTTCCTCGCGATACGTGGTCAATTCAGAGTTCATTGACACAACGGCGTAGAAGCTAGTGTTGTTTTAGTCCCAGGTCCTATTTTAGTTTTAGTTTTTATTTCGTTTTTTCTGTAATAATTTTAGTTTTAGTCTAGTTTTAGTTTTGAGCTCAATTTTAGTTTTCATTTTAGTTTTCGTCGACTAAAACTAAAACACCTGAGTTTTAGTTTTCGTCTTATACATTTTAGTTTCACTTTTAGTTTTAGTCTTGTAAACACCAATAACTAATAACATGATTTTTCATGATCAATTGTTTAAACAAATTGAAGCATAATAATAGTAGTCACAGAGATGACAGCCCAGTGTACTGAGACTGAGTCCATTCACTCAATTGTCACATTATAAGTCACACTATCACATTGTGTTATGTGCCAATGCCAAGATTCAATTTTTGACTAAGTTGTAGACTAGCAGACTTGCAGTGCATGTACAAAAAAACAGCAACAACTAAAAACGTAATAATAATAAGAAACCAAAAACGTAAGTCAAAATTAAAACAAATGTATTCATTCTAAGACCAAGAACTCTGAACTAACTAAACTAAGTAACAACAGTTCACTTGAAGAGTGAAGACTAAGCGGAAACAAACAAAAGACTGTTCAGCTTGAGAAAGACCCGTTTTTCTAGACTCCGATTAGTTCTGTTTCTTTTCCCAGTAGTCAAATCACCACAAAGAGAAAAAATTCTCTCCACGTAAGCCTCCGAAGCTGATGCAGTCAATATATCTAAGGCCAATGGTGCAAGCAACGGAAACGTTTTTTTAACGTTCTGTGATTGCCAGTAGCTTAAGCCATTGCCATCCTCACTGACTGCTTTGGCAGCTTCTTGATAGTGCAACAAATAATCTTCCAGTTCGTCTTCAGGCCCACGAACTGCAGATATAATATTAGTGATTGGTGGGGTGTTCGCAATGTGTTGCGTCAGGGATTTGAAGCGCTTGAGAGGAGGTCCAGATGTAGTCAGGGCTGTTGAACCAACGCTATCAGGAGACGCAGTTGCAGTGATATTTTGGTTAGGAGTAGGCTGACCAGCAGCTGAAATCACTTGACCAAGCTGTGCACTTACTGCGGCTGCTGCTGCTGAAGCAGTTTCTTCTCGCAACACAAACTGTTTTGCTGCACTTAGAAGATGCCCTTTTCCTGAAATGAACAGTGCTGACACAGTGGTAGGATCAAGCAGGCAAGCTGCAGAAAGTATAGGTTCAAAAATATCAGAATCTGGTTCCAACGCAAACTCAAATCGTCGCCTCAAGCCATCCAAAAAGGTGACTGCTAGCTCTTTTAGTGATGCGTCCAGAGTTTGATCAGACTGTGCCTCAAGAAGATGATATTCTATGTCCATAAGTGCTGGAATTACTGATGACATAACAACTTTATCGCCTTCGAGTAAACGTGTATGTTCGGCAAATGGTTGCAGAAGCTTCAGTAACTGATCTATTTTTTGCCATTCACTTGAAAGAAGAGTGTCCCATTCCATTTCTTCCGCTACTGCATTCACACTAACCCTCAGTTCAATAAGTCGCTGCAGTAGAAGGAATGTGCTTGACCACCTTGTGGGACAATCTGCAATAAGAGATTTCTTGCTCTTCAACACTAGCTTTTGGGTTGCAACAGATGATTTTCTAAACTTTTCAACCATACGCCTTGCTGAATCAAGTGTCGGTTTTATGGCAGCACACTTTGACATCTCATTAACAACTAGCTGCATAGTATGAGGCATACATGCCATGCGTTTCAATTTCAAATAGTGACCATCAACAGTCATTTCTGCCCTTGCAACCTCATAGTCTTTATCTTCATTAATATTGTCAACCTCATCATCCTCTTCCTCATCAGAATCAGAATCTGTGCCAGTGGCAGTTTCGCATCTATCAACAAACAGGGTTTTAAAAGCTTTTATCATGTTAGCGCCATTGTCCGTAATAACTAGCATGACTTGGCTAGTTTTTATACCCCATTTTTCGAAGCAATCGCTAACTTTAGTAGCAATATTTTCACCTGTATGAGGATGATTAACAGTAAACACATTCAGTGTTAAATGTTCACCTTGCTGTATAATTGGATTGTACAAACAAGCCGAAACACTAAAGAACGCTGCCGTAAGGCCCCTTTTTGACCAAATATCCAAGCAAAGGGTAAGACGACGGGCATGTTCGGGCATGTTGTATATTCTCTTTAACCTTCTTTTCGAGTTCTTCACACGCCGATTTTAAAGCCGTTTGTATAGCTGTACGGCTTGGTACTTGAAACTTGGGATCCATTGCCTGGCAGAACTCTCTGGATGCCTCATGCTCGACCTGTACATGTAAATTGCATTCTTTCATTATTGTAATTATTTTACAATTTACATTTTATAGTTGCATATTAATTATTATGTACCAATATACAGCCATTTTTTATTTATTCTTATATTAATTCAATGAAATGAATAACATTTAACAGTTATACTATTTAAGCTGCCATGGGGCCATGTGTACAAATTTTATCTGTTTTAAGTACTCTAACAATTATTTTTCTCAAGCCCTGTCCTGTCCCATAATAAAATTAGTGATACTGCTGCCCATATTAATACACATAAAATTATAATGAAAAAGTTTTGTTTTACAATTTAATGATCGTAAGGTTATGATACTACATGAATGATATGTCACATGTGTCTTTGTGTGACTTTTTGTTTATAGGTTCAAAGAAGTAGTAGTAGTTATTAATAAGAAATAAATAAAGCATGATTACTTACCAACGACGTGGAAACACCAGTTTTCGCTATGAATCGTGTCAGAGCTTGCATTCTGGAAATATTTTCAACAGACTGTGCAGAATATTTGTGTTTATTAAGTTTATTACCAAACATGGTAATTTTCCTTGAGGCAGAAGAGTTGGCAGCTGGCAACTTTGTTGACTTACTGGGTGCTGCTGCTACTTTAGTCTTCTGTTTCTCTTCCATGGCATCATTTTCTTTCTTGTGGCAAGCTTTTAAATGACGTTTTAGATTTGTAGGATTCCTTCCCACGAGCAGTCTTTCACATTTCTTACCGTCGTTAATAACCAAACATTCACTTTTGTTTAAATCTATACGGTACGTGAAATAATCCCAAACATCACTCGATTTTGGGCGTCCACTTACTCCACCAACACCAGTTCCTGCTGTTGTCATTGTCAACTTTCAATGTTAAATAATTGTATTATTTTTATCACTTTTATTATCGCCCAGTTGATGCGCATGCGCGATCATCAAAGAAATCAGGTCATAATAATTTCCTAGAATTTCGCAAAAGTGCAGTAACGGAAAAGAACGATAAATGGGGATTTTAGTTTTTATTTCGTTGGGGAGTTTTAGTTTCAGTTTTTATTCAGTCTTTTGTCTACCAGATTTAGTTTTCGTCTAGTTTTAGTCTTGCTGCTAATTTTAGTTTTAGTTTTTGTTCTCGTTGACGAAAATGTACATATTTTCGTTGACGAAGGTTTTAGTTTCAGTTTTCGTCGACGAAAACAACACTAGTAGAAGCCGGCGTGAGCGCATACGAGTTTTCTGAGCGTCCAGTCGAGCACGTGATTTTCGTTACAAGCAACAATGATATATTCACGCCAATTAATAGCTCACCCCTCGACCAGACGTGCTGTTTAAGCACGTTTACGTGGTTCACTCAGATTGATAGATTTATGAGCCTCTGATCACCAAACATATAGTGTATCATATTTACCGTAGGCACCCTATAATTCTGACCACATTTCCACAGATGAGATTAAAGTTTTATAACAGCAATAATAATAATAGTAACCCCTTCCAGACCACAAACACCTACGGGGCAAGTGAAGAAGCGTTCTCAAGTTTCGTTGACCACTAACGAGCAGAGTTTTCGCGTGGTTAGCACAATGCCCTAGGGGCCTGGCCAATACCACGGCTCGAGCCCGTGACTTGAATTCTTGCAGCGGTTTGGCAGTCCAGTGCGATACCACTTAGACCACCGCGCCCCTCTATAACACCAATGCTGAACAGAAAAACCAAGAGGCTGATTTACAATATGAAATACGAAAGAATGTGAAAACTAAACTGATGTGCTGGTACCTATGATTTTTTTCAAGTTAAACAGCCACTCATTTTGTGGAAGCGATAATTTTCGTATGCGTTGACTTCCAAAAACACCCAATAAAATTCATCCACATTCATTTACTTAACTGATATAAATAAATTTCTCGTTCATAAACATACAAATGTGGGATTTCTAACGTTCAGTGAGATTGATAGTGCTCAACACATCATCATTAACTCCCGCAAATCAGACATGGATAGGTATGAGACGGTGACGCAAGAAATATTTTGAAGAAAGTAATATACTGCAAAAAAATGTTTGCTAACTGTAATTCCTTATTCACTTAAAGCATAACTACTAAAACTAGATGCGGCCCGCGGCGTAGCATACGCCACAGACTTGTTCATAAATAGTGCAAAGAAATTGAAGGAGGGAGGAGAGAGAACAGACAAAAACTACATCACGAAGAAGTCAGAACATCGTGAATGAACAGCCGTGTTCGAAAAGAAAGTGGACAATTTAACGGGCACAAACACAAACATTTCTAAAGAATAAATAAAGTAATGTGTTAGCTGGGGCTTGAACCTACGACCTTCCACGTGCTAGACGAATGTAATAACCTTGTTGTTCGTCCGTCGAGTAGACGAAGACCACTCTAGTCATCCGAGGGTTTCTGGGATTAGTTTTGCCTATGTGTGCACAGATGTCTGACGTGACCGACCCTGGCACGGAAGGTTCGGGAACAGAAAGGACATGGGACGCGTGGGTTGTCTCCTGGGGTGTTTGCAGCATTGGCCTTTCGGGGTTGCCTCTTCTTATCTGCGGCTTTGATCCTGTTTGCCTCGCATGTCCTGGAACCTTCGAGGATGGATTGGCGCCAGGTTGACCGGTCCATTGCAGCTCCTTCCCACGTGTCTGGGTTGATGGCAAACCCTTTAAGTTAAGCTTTTATAGGGTATTTGAAGCGTTTCTTTTGTCCACAATGGGACCGCTGACCATGCTGGAGCTCTCCATAGAAGAGTCTCTTTGGTGGTCTCTCATTTGGCATTCGGGTTAGGTGCCCTGCTCATCGATGCTGTGACTGCATCAGGAGGGTGAAGATGCTGGGGAGGCCAGCTTTGGTTAGTACCATGGTGTCTGGAGTTTTGTCCTGCCACTTTATGCCAAGGATCTTCCCGAGGCTTGTTGTATGAAAGTGGTTCAGCTTTTTAGCATGGCGTTGATACAATTTCCATGTTTCGCATGCAAAAAGCAGTGTAGGGAGCACAACTGCCTTATACATTTTCACATTGGTCTGGATGGTAATGCCTCTTCTGTTCCAGACATTTCGGGTACAACCTGCCAAAAGTGGAGCTGGCCCTGGCAATTCTGACATTCACTTCGTCATCGATGGTGTCATTTTTTGTCAGTGTGCTGTCTAGGTATCTGAAGCGCTTCACTGTGTTGAGTTTCTGGATGTTGACAGTGATGTTTGGCTCAAAATAAGGCTTTCCAGGCGCGGATTGATAAAGGACTTCAGTTTTCTTTGTGTTAATTGTCAGACCAAAGTTAGTGCAGGCGCAGGAGAACAGGTTAACACCGTGTTTCATGTCATCATCTGAGGCAGCATTGAGGGCACAGTCGTCAGCAAATAGCAAGTCCCTGATTTTGTATGTCCTGAACTTGGTTTTTGCCTCCGAAGGTTGAACAGTAATAACTACTACACAAAGAAATAATGCTATTCTGTTGTTCTGAAATAACAAAGTAATTGAATGAAATTGTTGGTCTCGATGACCCCCATACTCTGCTGATTAGTCGGTGGGGTTAAACAGCTTGCTTGGTATCCGGCATGGTTGAACCATGGGTAGAATTATATATATAGATTATAGTTTATTATGTTCTGTGGCATTAAGAAAAATAATTAACGAAATGAAGTTGGCATAAAATAAATCCAAAAATAGCCCCCCCCCCCCCAACCGTGAACAAGTGCTCATCCTTACCAATTTTGTTTAAAGATGGAAGGAGCCAGAAATGGGATACAAAAGGATAGACTATTTGAAAAAAAAACACAAAACAATTTTGGCAAAATAAAGGACAAAATAGTGCGAAAACGATCTCATTAGAATTTGTAATATCATTAAATCCTGGCAACATAGTATTTGATTTTCTCTGTCGAATAGATAACACTGATTGTGCAAATATAGACATGATTTCATTATATTATATTAATGTATTAAAAGGGAACAAAGTAAAAAGAGCCATGGATCATTTGATGTGATAAATTTATTTTATTTTTTGTATTAAATGTCCGTTTTTGTGCACGCTGAAATGTCAATATTATGTACGCAATATTAAACTTGATTTTCTATATCAGTGTTTCTCAATCTGTGTGTCGCAACACATTCGTGTGTGAGAGAGATTTCCAGGTGAGTCGGTATATTTAGCAAAATGCTTTAACATTTCTAGGGTTCTGAGGTCTGAAGTTTATTATGAAATTTTAAAAGAAAGCAAAACAAAATGTTTGTAAAATAAATCAACAACGAAATCAGTAATCACGTGTGTTTCGCGTGCGGCAGGGCGTTAGATTCGGTTGGTGTCTGTGTGCGCCATTTTCATTTTTCATTCTTTCTAGCGGTGTAGTTGGTTTGAAATTTTTGATGCGATGACATTTGCATCGATGGATGTCCTTCAATGCGAGGAAAAAAACAAATGTTTTGTAACTCTTGCACCTCAACAAAATCCCATTATCGTTTCCATCACCTGCATGATTCATAGAGAAAGTCTCGTTTCTAAATCATTGCCCAAAGATTAGGATTTCATCATAGCCCAGGTTGTTCAAGTAGTGAACTTCATCAAGTCTCGACCACCCAAGTCATGACTCTTTGCACAACTTTGTGAATCAATGAACTCCGATTACAAGTTTCTACTTTATCATACCGAAGTTCGCTGGCTTTCAAGAGGAAACGTACTTGACAGACTTGTACATCTTAAAATAGAAGGGATCTCTTTCCTTGACAGACTTGTACATCTTAAAATAGAAGGGATATCTTTCCTTGACAGACTTGTACATCTTAAAATAGAAGGGATTTCTTTACTTGACAGACTTGTACATCTTAAAATAGAAGGGATTTCTTTCCTTGAAACTGAAGATCAAAACTTCAACCACATAACAAAATCTGTTGGTTGAAGGTTTAGTTTCTTTCCGATTTATTTGATAAACTGACTTCACTAAACTTAAGTCTTCAAGGACCATCTGAGAACATCATTACATCTTCATAGAAATTTAAGTCATTGGATGAGAAATTTTCATAGAAAAGTAAAAATATCGAAAGGAGTATTCGACTGTTTTCCAACTTTTAACAAATTTCAAGACAAGAAGAAAATATGGATAATAGGTAATGAAATTTTGAACACTCAGTCAACTTCAATCGCCTCTTCAACATTATTTTACATCCCTAGACGTCGACGAATTATCATGGGTGACCAATCCGTTTGCATTCAGTGAAAAATTACATTTGACAACCGAAGTGGAAGAATGGCTGATCGATGCTCTAATTATGATATTATTAATTCTATAAAACAGCGTTCACCAACAAGACGTTAGAAGAATTCTGGCTCGGTATCATAAAAGTGTTCCTTTAAGTCAGTTTGAAAGCAGTTAAAAGTCTCTTGCCATTTCAATATTTTTGGTTTTGTGCGTTTTTTTTTTCGGCAATAACTGAAATCAAGTCCAAGAGATGAGAGAGACTCCTTACAGTTGATGATGAAGCCCCGATGGCATATGATGTGTTCCTTAAGCAGTATTCATCATAGTAATATGTAAAAAATGTTATCTTTTTAATAAAAAGTCAATAGTGCGCTCGCCTCACAAGCTGAGGGGCGTGGGTTCAGGCCCACGAAAAGCCACTAAAAAATGTCGTGCAATGACTAACGCCTAGAAAGTCCTCCGCTGATCTGGAGTGTCTATTAAGCCCGAGAATATTCTAATGGAAACATTAGAATCCTCTACGACTTCGATAAAAAGAAGTTATGCCTCTAAAAAAAAATAATTTAAAAAACTAAATTAAAATTACTTGTGTGTGACGCGAAAATTCTCCAATACTCCTTGGGTGTCGATACCCAAAAAGTTTAAGAAACACTGTGCTATAGCAATGTATAACATCTGTTATTCGGTTTAAGTGATTTACAATTGGTTTGTGTTTGGTTGTCATGTTTCAATGCGTTTGAACTACAAAGCAATTTTTTTTATGACTGAAAATGAAGTTATCAAAATTATGTTTCACTTAAGCGTTTTTTTTTTTTTTTTGTTTGTTGTTGCTGCTGTTTGTTTATTACTCTACAAGGTAGCATATTTGTAAGTTTAAAAAATAAAATATTTAAAAATCAGACAATAGTTATTGTGCCATTTAGCAATCCAGATATTTCAGATAATGATCAAACAAGTTTAGCTGTGTGAAATGTACAGGTAAAAATCAGAAAGAATATTTCATTGAAATAAAAATGAGCTTGCTTACATTTCTGAAATAATTTTTTTTCTTTGTTTCTCCACTTTCCACACCATTGTAAAAATGCAAACACACATTGGAGCTTTTTTAGTCACCGTAAAATCTTTTTCTATTCAACTATTTAAAAAATTGTTAAATCTGGAAACATGTAGTTTATTAAGTCAGAGATATTCGAAATTATTTAAATAGATATATTGATTGAAATAAGCTCTGTATCACATACAATTTATGGATCTTATGTGAGGGTAAATGGACACTAGATTTTTTTGTGTTATTTTTCACTTACCACTGGATTTTTACCAGTTAAGTTAAGAAAAACTATTTCTTTTAGACATAAACATATTGACTTCATGTACACAATATACCTCTTTCTCAGGTCACCAATATCACAGTCGTGCTGAACAATTTGTTTGCCATGACCATCGACTTCCTTTCTCAAATCGGCTAAACGTGAGTCCTCTGCAAAATAATGATATAGGTTTTATTCAATGATAACTCAATCCATACTTAATGTTTTTAGTCGATATCAAATTGATTGCGTGCCCTCAAAGCAGAAATTCCAAAATTTACTAAAACAAATACATTTAATAATACAGATTTTTAAATATACAACATCTAGATTGTATTGCTGGGTTCTTTGATGTGCAAATATATACATAAAATTACCATCCGTATTGTTCTTTAGCTTTTTTTTTTCCTCAATGACATTTGCAACTCCCTCGTATCCATTTGATCGTAACGCTGCCAACAGTCCACTGTAGGCATTGGGACCACGATTTCTTAAAATGTTGAGCAAAGTTTTAATTCGATCTTTTCTGTTTTTTCCACTTTCCACACTTTCTTTATCATCACTGTCTATTACCTAAGTGATGTTAAAATTCAAATTTAATTCACATTGACACTTGATTTAATTCCTTTGATTTATTTCATCATCTCATACAAATTATGTGAGCAATGCAGTTTTCTTTTCTAATAAAATACTTCCATAATTAAAACTCCAAGAGAGAAAACTCCGTGACATTTTAAAATGTTCAAAGTTATCCTCAATATCCGATAGAGCGTAAAATAAAGAAATATCTGGGCGGTTTTATGCGGAGAAAAATCCTCTTTGATCCTATGAAAAAAATTCAAGTGAATTTGTTTGATAAATGATTGATCTATAAAGCTTTGACATTTAAAATTTGAATATTTCAAAACTACTCAAAGGTCAAGTAGCGGTTTTTTCCCTTGAGATCATCCAATTTTTGTGCCTTTAAATACACGCACAAAATCAATCTCTTAAATATCAATATAGCTTATGTCATATTGATTGTAAAAATGAATGCAACAATAATGTAGCAACTAATTTAACCATTAAGGTAGCCATGAATTTAACAATGATGTAACAATAAATTTTAAAATCAATTTTAGAATCGAAAGGGTTGAACAAAATGGAAACTGTGATACAAATCGTAGTGTGGTTCCGCAACAGTGAGAGTTAACTCCCCACGAAGTTGAATATTTGTTTTCAAATCCACATATTAAAGCTTTTTGAAGTACCGGCGCTAACATTACGAGTGTTGGAGATGACATTAAAGACTTCAGAAAAAGTCATTAAAGAAAATCACCCACCAGGTCCTGGAACAGTCTTGCCGTTAGGTCTCTGCCGTCAACATGGGCTTCAATGTAGGCTGACGACTTCTGGATACATAAAGCATCTTCTGACTTCATTGGGCCTTTTCGGAATACCGCCATACCTCAGAGATTCCTCTGTGTCTTTTGGCCCTTGCAAGTGACAAAATGCAAAGATTTGCAAAGAACCTAGCTAAAAATTAGTTTTGTATTGGATTCAAGTTTTTAAAATTCGGCCGCAGCAGGATTTGGCCGGTTTTATAAAATAAAATCCAGCCAGAACCGGAGACGGAATTGTGAAAATGGCCATATTCACTATTTGCCGGAGCTGAAATTCGAAACACACTCCTACTAAAAATCTAACTACTAAAGCACTAATTTTCTATTCAATGACACAGGAGGTAAAAAAAAAAAAGTTCAACATAGAAGTCGAAAAGTGATGGGATGAATTACGTACTCAAAATAGCAGGCGATTGTACTGGAATTTTTTGGGTTCAGGCAGTTGTAAGTTAAAAAATCTGAAACGAATTTATTTATTATTATATTAAAATTACTTTAAACTATTAGTGAGATAGTATTTTCCTTCAGCTTAGTAGGTTAGAAGTAAATATTTCCTTACCTTTTTAATGTCGTTACATTGAGTCAAACACATTCATCTCTTCTCTTCAGAATCTTTATCACAATCCCGTTGTGGAAAAATGGAATTAATTAAATGTTTACATTTTTGCTTTCTCAGAACCCAAAGCATGAGTCAGGTAACAGACATTGGCTAGAATAGAAAATCATTCGTGAGATTATCAACTTCCTTCTTGCCTATTTGTAGAACTCTTTGAATGCTTATTTTCTATTGATTTGATCAGTCCTCATTGACACAAAGTACGTATAATAAACTGTATTAACTTTTTCTGTGAAATCACTGCGACTATTGATCAAATTCCGCCAATGGGGATTAAATGCCAAAAATCAATAAAATTTATTGATTCAAACCCTTCGCTAGAGTATCTGACTTTTTCTTTCCTGGTTTTTGAATGACACGATGAGAGGAACTTTGATATCCTGCTGGCGTAAAACAGAGACGTCTTAAAGTTTGGTGTCACCCGGGGTGGTATCTCATATTTTCACCCCCTCACGACTTAACCCATAGAACTCAGACATATCTTAAAGTGCTAAATACGGGAGCATACATAAATTTACATTTTGTTGTCCCCCCTTGTGATGGTGTCACCTGGTACTTTACCCACCCTCACATTCCCCTAGTGATGCCACTGTAAAAGCGACACATTTTGTAATTTGTCTTCTTTAAATCGTTGTTTTATAGTAACATACTAATTAATTTCGTGACGGTGACCCGTATAATGGCACACAACAAAATAGCACAGATGAAGATTGGAGGCGATTGGTCTAATAGATGCTAATGTTTCAGAATAGACTAAAAACGAGGTAAAGTGGTCTTGTGTTTGTGACCATTAGTCGTCGCTTTTTTATCGTGCACTCTATAAGACATGTGACAACAATTTAAAGAAGCACAATGTTCCCAACATTGGTCAGAGAACTTGAAAAATCAGTTGATTATTTGAATGATATTTTTTAAAAGGTTAAGCCTTGTCTATCAAACTTATGTCTTATATGTTTACCATGTGTGTTAGGCAATTTGAAATAGAAAAATATGAGTGTGTTTGCTTTGTCAATCTTTGTTTGAGTCAGGCGAGCTAAATAAAAAGTCAGTGCATTTCATTGGCAATGTTTCCTTTAAGCAGCGTGGTTTCACGGCCTTGCTGATATCTGAGCGATGTCACGCGGCAATTTAGACTTACCACGCACAAAATTTTGCAAAATATTGCACTAAATTTTATGCTGTTCAAATATGGCACACACTCATTAATTTTTTTTTAATTCGCACATGAACCAACGGATCTTACAAGAAACATTTGTCATAGGATATGATAAAAGTCAAAGGGCAGGGGTTGGGAAACCATTGCTCGCGAGCCAGATGTGGCTCTATTGATGGGTGCATCATTTAAAACTCTTTTAACAATACAGGGCTAAGCACAAATCATGTATCTTCTTCTTCTTCTGCGTTCTCAAAATCTTTTTGAAGGAGGATTTAGATCACAAGCCCTATATCCATGATATATTGCGCTGTGGCTGTCAATTGGCTCAGTCCACCATACAGTTTATCGTGGAGGTTAGCTTCCTGGGGCCAAATGGCCGCTCGGGTGTGGAGGTACCGAGGACAGTTTTGCAGCAAACACACTCTTATTTTTCTATTTTGAATTGCCTAACAAACCATGAATAAACGTAGGACGCAATAATCTTCTGTACAGAAGGAGCGTCTGTAACATAAAAGATAAGATAAGACATGGGGAAAGTCAAGGAAATGTACGAAAATATTAATTTAGATGCTGACCCTTTGCTGTCAAAGTTTCCTCCGTTAAGTCCAAAAGTTGGGAAATTATCCGAGACGAGTGAGTAAATATTGGGCATTATCAGGAACTGTATGCAACATAGGCGGCTGGTTAACGAAGTCAATAGTGCGCTCGCCTCACAAGTTGAGGGAGGGTCGTTGGATCGAGCCCACGCAAAGCCACATTAAACATGATGAATAACCAACGCTAAGAAAGTCCCCCGCTGACAAGGAAGGGAGTCGGGGCACCCACCAGGGTCTACCAAAGCCCTGTAAGTTCTAATGGAATGTTTCTTTGTCTTTTTAATAAATTAAGATGTGATTTCGTTATAGTTTTTTTTTTTTTTTTTTTTTTGTTGTAAAAATAATCAAAATAAACTACAGATAAAAATAGCAATAAGCTCTATATGGTCTTTTGGATACGTAAAAAACATTCTTATCCTTAAAGATAAAGTCAGGATGATATACTGGAATACTTTACAACATGATGAAATATTTTTGATGTCTATCCTGTTTTCAGAGAAAGAAAGTCTTACAGAGACGAAAAAAGTGCAATATATTTAAAAACTTTTAAACCATAATAAAATGTCATATAAAAATTAAAGCTAGTGTAAAATCAAACAGAAGTAATTACAGGAAGAAACTACCCCCATCTTCTAAACAGAAATAGAATCCAAGGATTACATTTGTTGATAAGCTTAACAATCTCACACGGATGCCGACAAACTGTCAAATTCTCGGAAACTTTACTTTTCTGTTTAATAGAAAGGAACGCGACTGGATCAAATAAAAATTATGATTATGAATATAGAATTGCTCTGGATGGAAATTTTAGACTTTCCATTATTATCCAGCCCACTCATCAGAAGGAAACTCATTAGGCTGACTGATCTATATGACAAAAAATAAAAGAAACCGTCTCATAAATTCACTGCAAACTTTTCTCATTCATTTGATGTCACCAACGGTAATGGAGAATAGAAAAGCACAAAGGATTAAAAAAAAACTCTACCAGAGGAAGGATACGAGTGGAGGAAAGGTTGTTTATTCAATAGTCAAACAAGCCAAATAGTCAAAGACGAACCTAGACAGCATGGTGTGGGTTTCGCTGTTAAAAACACTCTTCTACCATCCATTGAACCACCGTCATCAGGCACGGAGAGGATCCTCACTCTAAGACTCAGAACAACTGCGGGCCCAGCAAACATTCTTAGTGTGTATGCCCCAACACTCTATTCAACTCCGGAAGAGAAGGACCAGTTCTATGGAGCGTTAGACCAGGCAATAGCCGGCATCCACAAAGACGAGGCAATCTATCTCCTAGGAGATTTCAATGCTAGAGTGGGGAGTGACCACGAAGCCTGGCCCACCTGCCTTGGACTATTTGGAAGAGGAAAGTTAAATGAAAATGGACAAAGGCTTCTGGAATTGTGCTGCTCACAAGACTTGTGTGTTACCAACACTTTCTTCAAGTGCAAGGATATACATCAAGTATCTTGGAGACACCCTCGATCCCACCAATGGCACCAGCTGGACCTCATTATCACCAGGCGTGCACAACTAGCAAGCGTCCTACTCACTCGCAGCTATCACAGTGCCGACTGTGACACGGATCATTCCCTTGTCGCCAGCAAAGTACGAATAATGAGGAAAAACTCGTACCACACAAAGAAAAAGGGAAGTCCACGCATCAATACCTCCTGCATGAAAGACCCTACGATAGCGCAGCTGTTCAAAGACAAGGTGAAGGAAAGTCTCTCAAAGATGTCCCCATGCGTCACCATTGACTCCAAATGGACGCAACTGAGAGACACAATCTATACATCCGCAATACAAGCCTTTGGCAAAAAATCTCATAAAAACACGGACTGGTTTGATGAACATTGGGACGAGATGAAACCCGTCACTGAAGCAAAAAGGAAAGCTCTTATGGCTTACAAGGAAAAGCCTACACCCGACAATTTGCATGCCTTAAAAACAGCTAAGTCACTTGCCCAAAAGGTTGCACGTAAATGTGTCAATACCTACTGGCTTAAGCTCTGTTCCAGTATACAATCAGCTGCAGACATGGGCAATGCAAAAGTCATGTACGAAAACATCAAAAAGGCAACGGGCCCCTTGACATCAAAAGCTGCTCCCCTAAAGTCCAAAAATGGAGAAATTATTCAAGACCAGGCAGCACAGCTAAAACGGTGGGTTGAGCATTATCTGGAATTGTATTCAACAGTTACCACAGTCTCCAGCACCGCTCTAGATGACATCCCAGATATGCCACTCATGGAAGAACTTGATGTCGTGCCCACACAGGAAGAGCTGAGCAAAGCAATTGACAGTCTAGCTTGTGGAAAAGCTCCGGGGAATGATGGAATACCACCAGAGGTTCTAAAGAGTGGCAAGACAGCTTTACTCCAACCATTGCACGAGATTCTGTCCCTCTGCTGGGAACAGGGCTACATCCCCCAAGACCTAAAGGATGCAAATATAGTGACACTATATAAAAACAAAGGTGATAGGAGTGATTGCAATAATTATCGCGGCATTTCACTCCTTAGTATTGTAGGAAAGACCTTTGCCCGCGTTATACTAAAACGTTTACAAAGCCTAGCATCCCGCGTCTATCCAGAATCTCAGTGTGGTTTCCGGTCCGGTCGGTCTACCATAGACATGGTGTTCTCCATACGACAGCTCCAGGAAAAATGCAGAGAGCAGCAGATGCCACTATACATTGCATTTGTGGACCTTACAAAAGCCTTCGACTTAGTCAGTCGCAACGGGCTATTCCAAATACTGGCAAAAATTGGATGTCCCCCTCACCTACTTGCCATCATCAGGCAGTTCCATGAAAATATGCTTGGCACAGTACAGTTCGATGGAGCTAAGTCAGAGGCCTTCCCTGTCAGCAGCGGAGTTAAACAAGGTTGTGTACTCGCACCAACACTCTTCGCAATATTCTTCTCTGTACTTCTTCGATACGCATTCAAGGATAGCAGTGAGGGAATCTGGTTACATACCAGAGCTGATGGAGGACTTTTCAACACTGCCCGCCTCCGAGCCAAGACCAAAACGACGGATGTCCTAATTCGAGAGCTACTATTTGCGGATGATGCGGCACTAACAGCACATACAGAATCTGGTTTGCAACAACTCGTGTCAAGCTTCTCCAATGCCTGCAAAGAATTTGGTCTGCAAATCAGCTTGAAAAAGACAAACATCATGGCCCAAGACACTCGACCTCCTCCTACCATAAATATCGATAATGAAAACTTGGAGGTTGTGGACAGCTTCACCTACTTGGGATCCAAGGTCTCCAATACACTGTCCATTGAAGAAGAAATAAACAGCAGAATTGGCAAGGCAGCCGCAACAATGGCTAAACTAAATAAGCGGGTCTGGCAAAACACCAAGCTAACGGAGAAAACCAAACTGTGCGTCTATCGAGCCTGTGTCATCAGTACACTACTATATGGGAGCGAGACATGGACCACTTATACATCACAAGAGCGTAAGCTTAACAGCTTCCATTTGAGATGCTTGCGCCGCATCCTTGGTATTAAATGGCAAGAAAAAGTGCCTAATAGTGAGGTACTAACGCGTGCCAATACCCAAAGCATGTTCTCAATTCTTAGTGAAAGACGCCTGAGGTGGCTAGGACATGTCAAAAGAATGAGCCCCGGCCGCATCCCGAAGGACCTCCTATATGGTGAACTTGCTTCAGGAAAGAGGAAAACAGGTCGCCCACGCTTGCGATTTAAAGATGTCTGTCAAAGGGACATGAAAGCAGCCAAAATACATACAAGTGACTGGGAGTGTAAGGCAGAAGACCGATCTACGTGGCGCACAGTTGTCAAAGAGGGCGTCATAGTAGCCGAGGAGCGAAGAATGGAGGAGGCTGCAGACAGAAGAGCTAGGAGAAAGGCCAAAACATTTGGAAGCACAGAACTCGTGTGTAAAAACTGTGGCAAAGACTGTCACTCAAGGATAGGACTGCACAGTCACTCGAGGAAATGCAACCCAACCCAACGGTGATGCACCATCGTCTCGCGAGACGGAAGGATGCCGGAAAAAAAAAAGTCAAACAAGCACCTTTGGCATCCATCTACCCATAAAAATGAATCCAACTATCAAAAACTCAAGCTCAAGCCAGCTCTTCTCAATCACAACCCACACAAACACATAAAACTGTCTCAGAATATTCGGATTAGTAAACCTCTGCTTCCTTAGCCAAGTTGCCAACCTCTTCTTTCCCGTCTTCGTATCTTGAACGCTAACCAAAATACCAAAGAGCAAGCACTACAAAACGCGAGTTTACTAGTACAGAAAAACAACATTTATACACATAAAGCACATGACGTTCTTGCAACCATTGCTGAACAGGGTCATGATGTGCTGGTTCCAAGTCATCCGGGTGTATGGAAACGAGTAATCTCTGAAGGAAAGAAAATGAAAATAAAAATTGCTCAAAAACATCAAAGCAAAGATCCCTATTGTCTCCAGTTTGATGGTAAAAGATTGCAAGGAACTACATTAGATAATTGATGAAAATGATGTTTGGGGAAATATTTGCATGATAATCTGCGACATGACCGCAGTAAATACCGGTCGATTGCATGGGATTGATACCCAACCCAACAGTTTTGCAACATCGTCTTGGAAAATGTATCTGTAATCTTGTAATTGGGAATGTTATATGGCATGGCATAAGGTAAATAATAGGGTTGTTAGAACGGAGTCGACTGATATGAACCGAGACTTCGCGTTCACATTTAGAAATAAGAATCCATTGACACAAGTTGTTACCTGATACAGGGATTGGTAAAACAGTGAACAAAGCGTGAGTGTTTTTCGTGAAACACATTGGGAAGCGGTTGTCATGTTTGCAAAGAGAACGGGAAAGAAAGGGCACATACATAAGAACAAATTAAAATTAAAAAATACTGTCTCCGGTTAGTATTGAAGTCAGGATTACACGCGTATTAAGTTGATGTGATAAGCAATACACTACGAAACACATGTAATTTTGTGAGGAAATAACTTATGTGAACGCAAAAAAGCAATATTGGTCTTGAGACATTCACCTCCCCCTCTCCTATTTTGAACCACTTTCGCTTGCCAACAATAGATTTTGATTAATCAAAGTTCATTAGTAATAGTTATTTACGCACGGCTTGTGCTTGAAATTTATTTTTAATTTTTTTTTTTTAATTGAAAAGATTTACTTTAAAGAATTTTCAAAAACTGAATCCTACTGTTACTCTTAGAAAACTCTATATTTCAGAGATAGTTCTAAAGACTACAATTTAGGTTACCCATTAACATTTGTTGATCAAAAGTCATGTTAACTTTCTGGATTTGTTAAGACCAAATGTCATTAATATTTCTGGAAATTTTAGATTGGATGACATTTTTACTTTGGTTCAACCACAGAAATTGTAGTCTGGCGTTGTAGTCCAAATTTTTTTACCTGTCCACCCATCCCCACCTAGACCTGTCAATGGATACCCGGGAACCCGGGTACCCATTGCTGATTAATTACGCGGGTAGTAAGATTGCGCCCGGGAACCCGTGAAAATGCTACTGCAATGGCTATATTAACGGTGGTCTAATTGAGTCTCTTATGGGTTCACATTTCTGCTCGCGTATAATTTATCAAATTAAAACTTTTGTTTGAAATATAAACTGTAAAATACGTTTAACATGAAAACACATGACAAGACACAACCTTCTAAAGGAAATAGAACACGGTCCCGACAAAGTACAATGTATTTTGATACACTTCTTATTGACTTGGAATATAAAACAAAAATCATTTAAAACAAAAAGGTTTTGATTCTTGGAATTGTCTAAGTAAGGAAAATAGAATACAACGCCGATAAATAGGAAAGGGTCGGAAATCACATTGGCTTTCGCTTTGAAATACGCCGCAAATCTTTGCGACCGATTGAGACCACCCAATGTTGTTAATCTATTCCCCCCTCCCCACTCGCACATTTTTCACTCGTATGAGACTCCTATCTTATCTTATATATTACAGAGTACAGACGCTTTTTCTGTACAGAAGATTATTGCGTCCTACGTATATCTATTGTTTGTGTTTTCTCCTGTATTCTTATTAAATTTTTAAATGATGATAAAGTGTTGGCTTTCCTGGTTTCTTCAGACAACCCATATCACACTCGAATAACGGACGGGAAGAAAGAAAACTTGTATGTGTTTGTTCTTACATAGGGGGTAAGAAAAGTGTTTTTATCCTTATGTCTATCTGAGGGTTGTATTAAGTTATCTTTGTGTTGTATTTTTAAATTAGAATTAATTACCTTATGTATAATTACTAATTTACTCTTGGTTCTTCTATCCTCTAGTGTTTCAAGGTTTAATGATTTAACTAATGGTGTTACTCTTGTTGTTTTTGTTGCTGTTGTTGTTGTTGTTGTTTTTTTTTTTTTTTTTTTTTTTTTTTTTTTTTTTTTT
>MUZC01001755.1:373466-417975 GCA_002072015.1 Radix auricularia | reverse complement strand
TCCATTCCTTTACAGTTTATGCATGACCTTTATTTAGGACAAATTAGATTTATTTTTATTGAGCTGTTTAATACTTATGTGATTAGGATGCGAAGGGTTGGGGAGATTTTTTTTATATTTTCTATTTGTTTAAAAAAACACGTTGAATCGCAAGGTTTGGGTTTAAAATTTTACACTGCTGGTTTTCTTAATCTTTGCAAAAAGGACATTATCAGTGGCTAAGAAATAGTGCCACTCAGGGCTCGGAAATATTATAAACTCATGACCCAAGAAATGAAAAGCACCCTTCAAATAGCTCACAAAGTTGCCCCTCTTTATAAAAATTACAATTCCGCTATTTAACTTACAACAGTGTATAGATCTAAATGCTAATACACGTATCTTTTTTTAATTTAAAATCCCTGAGCGTTTACTTTCAATACGAATTTCCTTAATGACAGTTTATAATGAACTCGATCCAAAACACTCACTTGTATTAAGTAAGCACCTAAGAGAAATACATCTTCCTCCTAACAAATATTTGCAATTGTTTTTTATGATAAATCACTCGTTGAATGCTTCAAAAGCGGTTCCGTGTAAATTTTTCTTTAAGAAATTTTTATTCTCTGTAATTTTGACTTGTTATAAGCCAGTATAAAATTTGCCTCCATCCGATTATATACATAGAAGTATAAAAGCTTATATTAAAATGTAAAATTGATATTTCGTCTAAAATTAAATAATTTCTTCACATTTATTTCTATATCTATTTAACAATGACTAAGGGAAATTCGTTCGAACCATTTTCGTATGATTTTATTATTGTAAAATACAATTAAAATGTTTAGAAAGGTTCCATTTCATTTACAAATAAATATGCACCAATCGTACCCAATTACATATTATAACTATAAATAATGCAATTTCCACAGCGACTATAAGTTCTTTTTACAGTTTATTTTCCATTGTGACAATTCATGCGACAATTCATCTAACTAATACGCAAGGGCTCATTTCTTCTAAAATCAAACAAAAAGTAAAAACCATCTCTGAAAAAATAATTGGAGATTGTTCTTCTCATTAACAGTTTTTTAAGTCACATTCAATGACTTCCCGTTATCTTTTATTCAAGCACCCATGCAGATCGCATCGGCAAAAACTTGTGTTCATAAAATTAACGGATTTTTTTCATAATCCAGTGCATAATTTTAACTATACATAAAAGATTACGTGGTAACGTCTTTTCAATATTTAATTTCACTTTTAGCAATCTATGAAATAAATTGTTATTTCACAACTAATACAAACACACAGTCACACGCACACACAGACGCACATACACACATACACATAAACACACTCGCACACATGCATATTCACACACTCGGATTATAATCAAGAGAAAAAGTAACATGAAATAAATTAATATAATAAAAGCTTCATGACGCCACTTAATTGTTTTTCTTTTACGGCGCGCAAAACCACACCCTCTGTTAATCTCAAACCCAAAATCATTATGATTTTAAGTCTAAATTTTCATTTTTTAAAAAGTTAGCAAGAGTTGCGTGGTATAGGGGCTTCACACACACTGACTGACGGACGGAAATGTGCTTAGGCGCATTATTATATAGATACTTTAAATGATGTCAACCAATACTTCAAATAATTAAAATGCGTCTTTACAACGCCATTTGAAAACCTAGTGCTGCCGACAATTCCGGGGAATTCCCGAGTTAAAATAAAAGAGCTCTCAGCTGAAACAGCGCTAAACGAAACAGCGTTAAGTGGGGTCTTACTGTATTTTGTATTGGGGAAGAAAAAATGTGTTTTTGAATAGACTATTAAGAAACAAACACAGCAGTTCCAACACTAAAGACATAGCAAATGCTGAAATTAAGTAACATTTTATTCATGTACGTTTAGCAAATAATACCTATCGAAAGATTTGTAACAGTACAATTACAACAGCGTCCTAAACTAAGGCATCAGGGCCTGGTTATGTCTATATAAGCATTGACGAAATTCGGGTTTTAAATATATTGGTTGTCAAATATCAAATCAACCTCTTGTAAAAATGTGAATAAGATGTGTATTGCTCCACTACTTTTCTTAAGATCATTATATTCAAGTTTAAATTATATCAATATTGTTGGTGACCATAGAATTCTGTTCTGTTTTCGATCTGTTCTGCCCAACTGAAGGTATCATCTCTTCAATGGTGGTCGCTCTTGTTCTGTCTCTGTTTTTTTTCGTCGATTTTTGAATGGTGAGTTTTTCTATTTTTTCCTGCAATTAACAGTATTTTCCAGTTTTTAAATATATATATTTAGTTACATTCCAATATCCAATGCAGAGAAAAAGCATACATTTTAAAAATATTTTTTTAAAGCACAGTTTTATTATTAATATTATTTTCTTATTATTAATAATAATAATTACGACAATGTTTGTTTGACGAGTAATTTAGGAATTTTAAGGATTTTTAGATAAATATTAAAGTTAAGGAAAAAATTACACAGAATTGTGTTTAGTAGGAAGAAATCTTTTAAGAATCATTACAAGCAATAGTTATCACTACTTACCATGGTTAGGCACAGTTTTAAAAAAAATAATAACTAAATACGCTAATCAATCAAAGCTCAAATTTACCATGAAAATTTCAAGCCGAAAATAACTGCTAAACATTTTATTAATTACCATAAATTCCTGTTTCATATCTGCCATAAAACCTTTTAATTCTTCATGCATTTTGTCTTGTAACTCAAACTTTTTTGTAAGTTCGTCTGGAAAAAAAAACAACAAAAACAAAACATTGAAAATTTAAATCAAATTGTTAACCAAGGGACATTGCAAGTATATATTATTACTTCTTTTATCTTTTTAAAATATCTTTTACATTAATGCGCTCCCTATAAATAGAAAATATTGCGTATTACGATTATTAATGGTTTATATGCTGGATATAAAGCTGGGTTAAGATAAGGGGTGTGTTTTCTTTGTTTGTTTTGGTTGTGTTTGTAAGGTGTAGGAGTTAGGATTCAACGCGAAAAATTAAATCCCTTTGCAACTTTTACCATTAAGTCATGATGACAATTTAGTTTTAAAATATCCGAAATTAATATTATGAACAGTAACATTCCTATTAAAATATTAAAGCGTTTGAACTAATTTTTTTTTACGTAGATTTTATTACTGTTCCTTCGTAGAAAACAAAAAATTAAGCCAGTATGTTAGTAACATTATTACACATGAAATTAAACTTTTTTATTGGGCAATATTATTATTGCTATTATTATTATTATTATTATTATTATTACTATTATTATTACATGTCTTTCCCAAGGAGGTAAATAAAACTGTTTTGGAGAACGTATTGTTTCTTTACAATGTTGGCGATATAATTGGAAAACATAAACAACTGAACAACAACAACAAAAAAGTTAGTGTTTGACTGAAAATTAAATCGTTAAATATTATTCATTTAGTTGTCATTATATTTCATAACATCTTCCTAATTTTTCGTTTTCGGTGGATGAATTGTCCGACCAAAGCTTATGTGTGAGCAAAATTGTATTTGCAGGAGCCTAACAATATTGTTCACCACACTAACGTGAATTCTTGACCTAAGTAAACATTCAACACCTATTTTCTGTCGATGGATTTCCATCTCTCTTTCTGCACGCTGTTTTTGTGAGTCTTCTATCCTAGATTTCAGCTTCAGCTCTTCTCCTGCGAAGTCATCTTGTAGTTGCTGAAGAAAATGCTCCTTCTCCTGAATCTTGAGTTTAATCTCTTTTAGTCATTTAATTAATCATTTCATTTAATTATAAAAATAAAAAAGAGTAGGTTAATATCAGTATAATTTTCTACATACGAAACAGGCGCTGTTTTATTCAAGTAAACTAATACGGAAAGGTAAAATTTAAAGAAGGTATGTTGTTGTTTTTTTAATGACCTATTTTTGAAAACGCGTTTACGAAAATATGTAATTTTCTGAACCAAAGAACTTGGTACAAATTGTGTTATAGACTTTACTTTTTGTTGGATTGTGGGCGATTGCTAGTACCTGAAAATTATGAATTAGTAATATAAAAATATTAAATGGCTAGGTTTTTTGTTTTTTTTTAAAGTTTGAACTTGTTGTGTTCTAAATAATAGCAGACAGTTTTTTGTAATTTTATGTCTCGTGTCTGATAATAAACAAGAGAAAAGACTTTTAAAAGTTTGTATTATTCTAATAATCGTTGGTTTATAAAAAAAAATACATAGGTTTGTAATAAACGGATCTGTAGCTATTAGATAAAATGGAGTTTTGATTAGAGCTGCAGTCTTTACCTCGATATCTTTTTTCAGTTTAACAACATGATTCTTTGAAACAGTTGTGTCCATTCTGCAAATGGTAACAGAAAAACAGAGTTGAAATTGATATGGTGCCAGGTAGCTAGCTGTCAATGCAAACAGGTGCGAGTAAACTTGGAAAAAGAAACAACAGACAACGAATGTGTCAGCTAGATTCTTTGAACTGACATCCCATTCCTTGTGCCGTGTTTTATTTACTCTATTCGATTATTTTTTCGAAAAGGGGTACAGTGTTTTGTTCTTCATTTAAAAAAATTAATTAAATAATAATTTTTTTTAATGTATTTTTATTAGGGCTGTTATCGATTAAATTTAATTTAATCGTTAACTTTTGAAAAATTACCGATTAATTAATCCATAATTTTGTTAAAGCTAGAAAAAAAGATTACTACGTCATTAAACTGAAAATTTCATGGGAAGTAATAAAAACAAGGCAATTGATATTTCTATGGAGTTATTTTTAAAACATAGTAAACAATAAAAATAAGTTACATAATGTATTGAAGTTTAGGCACTTGAATGAAAATGTATATTTAATTTTAAAATATAAAAGTAATACAGCCATACAGAAATTGTTTGTTGATTAACAAAACATGATTATCATTTTTTTTAAATGCCCATAACTTAAGTATTTAATTTAATTTAATTTAAAGATATAACTTTGTTAGGATATTTAAATATAAGTAGTTCAATATAGTGTCTATAAATTTAAATTTTGTTATTGTTAAATAAATAAAAACAATTTTTTTACATCATTGTCCTAATAAACCAGGTTATTTTCAAGTTTACACCTTACCTCCTGTTTTAACGGAGAATTTCGTACGTAAATTTTTTTTTTTTTAAATGCTATTATTAATTATTTCAAAAATTTAAAAAATCAACATTTCTTTAATTTTAATCAATATTTTATCGATTAAAATAATTTTAATCGATAAAATAATTTACCGATTAATCGAGAAATTAATCGGTAATTTCCGCAGCCCTAATTTTTATTTTTTTTATTTTTTAATGCTGTAGATAAAAGAGGAAATTCAACGCATTGGTGTTAAACAAAACTTCCTTATCATATCATCAATGGTAAATCTTTAAAATTATAAGAAAGGATATTTTATTCTTATATAACATATAAGGCTTTAGATTTTATTAGCTCAATTCAGTTAGAAGACTTCCTAGCAGAAACTCAATGATTGTTTATATTAATAACAGAATACAAACAGTTTTTATTCTGTATAAAATGATGAGGTTACATGTAGTATTCAAACAGTATTAAATGATATTTTTCATATTGCGACACTAAAAATCTTAGAAATACTTATGTGCCATAGTTTGTTTCTTTGATTCTTTTAATTGCATCAATCAAATATGCTTCTAATAAAACATACACACAAAATAATTTAAATGAAAAGGAAAATTATAAGTGAACAGATTTTACAGATCCTAAATAAATCCATCGCTTTAAGATAAAACCTTAAGCAGTAAAATATGCTCTTGTTGACGCTTTTTATTGTCAACTGTAACTGCTTCATGAACTAATGTCATTTCTGTGATCTGTTAATTTCTATGTTTCCCAATCGTTTTCTGTGTTTATCTTACCTCAAACTTTACTTCGGATATGTAAAACCCTTACTATAAGATTAAAACCCAGAATCGATCAAGTTCGCTAAAGATAAATACCATTACAATTCAAATGGTTTTATAAGAAATCTTTTTAAGGGTTTGAAAACGTCATCTCATCAGTACCTTTTTCTCTTTGCTTCAACTCACAGTTTCTTTAATGTAAGTTTCCTTAATTGACCAAATTTGAATTATCAAAATCCCATCGTTGAATTTATTTTTTTCTTCAGTCTAGATTCTAGATCATATAGGAACCTCCTGAGAGCAATTACCCTAAAAAGCGGATTTATAACCTGATGGTCTCTATACTAAACACTTTAGTAATTTTACGCTTAGCACTGGGGATTTACCGCAGTTATTAAGAAATCTTAAGTTGCGGCATATTGTCCTAAGGTCTAGTTTGTACTCAAGATAAGACATAAACATAATGACATCATGTACAAATCATTTACTTCTTTCCCAGGTCACCAATATCACAGTCTTGCTGAACAATTTTTTTGTCGTGTATGTCTATCGCCGTGCCATGAAAAGCCACTTGAGTTTTCAACTTGCCCAAACGTGTGTTGACTGTAAGACAATAAGATTGGTTTCATTCACTGACAGGCTACACTAAAATTACATGGTAGCTTAAATGGTTATTATAAAATAATGTGTACCCTCAAAGCACAAATTCAAAAATTTACAATGAACAACCTTCATTTGTGAATATAGATTTTTTAATAAAAAATACGAAGACTGTATGTCTACATTTTTTATGTGTAAATATAGACAGAATTACCATCGGTTTTCTGGGTTCGCTTTTTTTTTTCCTCAATGACATTTGCAACTCCCTCGTATCCATTAGTTCGTAACGCTGCCAACAGTCCACTGTAGGCATTGGGACCACGATTTCGTAAAATGTTGAGCAAAGTTTTAATGCGATATTTCCTGGTTTTTCCACTTTCCACACTTTCTTTATCATCACTGTCTATTACCTATGTGATGTTAAAATTCAAATTTAATTCACATTGACAATTGATTTAATTCCTTTGATTTACTTCATCATCTCATATAAATTATGTGAGCAATGCAGTTTTCTTTTCTAATAAAATACTTCCATAATTAAAACTCCAAGAGAGAAAACTCCGTGACATTTTAAAATGTTCAAAGTTATCCTCAATATCTGATAGAGCGTAAAATAAGGAAATATCTGGGCGGTTTTATGCGGGGAAAAATCCTCTTTGATCCTATGAAAAAATTCAAGTGTATTTGTTTGATAAATGATTGATCTATAAAGCTTTGAATATTTCAAAACTACTCAAAGGTCACGTAGCAGTTTCTTCCCTTGAGATCATCCACTTTTTTGTGCCTTTAAATACACGCACATAATCAATCTCTTAAATATCAATATAGCTTATGTCATATTGATTATAAAAATGAATGCAACAATAATGTAGCAACTAATTTAAAAATTATGTAAAAATGAATATGTGTATGGCATCTGTCCGTCTACGAAAGACATTTATTAATCAAGCTTTTGGTGTGGCTGATGAAACCAATCCTTGAGTGGCAGTCTCTTCTGCATGTCACACACACGAATATAACAATAAGATTAAAATGGCATTAAATGATGGAAATGGAAGTCGTAATATAAATAGTAACCTGCTTCTGCTTCTAGAAGAGTTAGCTAGCTGCCCGCGAGGTTAAACGATTGTGTTTTTTTTCTAGTCGAGTTAATTAAGCTTTATGGAAGTGTCCACACAGGCGTGTCGAGTGTTGGATATGACATTAAAGACGTATGATCACCCACCAGGTCCAGGTATAGTTTGGCCGTCAGGTCTTTGCCGTCCACATGGTATTCAATGTAGGCTGACGACTTCTGGATACATAAAGCATCTTCTAGTTTCATTGGGCCTTTTCGGAATATCGTCTCGTTCTTAGCCATTCCTCAGATGTCAGCAAACGTCTTCTAGTCCTTCCAAGTAATAAAATGCAAAGATTTGAAAAGTAACAAACAAAAAAATCCCACTAATTTCTATTAAGTGACGCTGCCGGTAAAAATGGACGCGTAACAGAGATAGGAGAATTTACGTACGCATACGAGAAGGTAATGGATGTAATGGAATATATGAGCTTAAGTCAATTGTATATTTAAAAGAAGTTTAACGCTGCTATATGTGTGCCATAATACTCATCCAAAAGATTTAATCTGATTTCTTTTAAAAATTATTAAAAGTAAACCACCAGGAAAAAATATGTATATGATATCTATTTTTTATGTTAATGAATTCGTTTAACTATTTACAAAGAACTGCATTTTTCTTCAGCTTAGTAGGTTAGAAGTAAATATTTCCTTACCTTTTTAATGTCGTTACATTGAGTCAAACACATTCATCTCTTCTCTTCAGAATCTTTATCACAAACCCGTTATGGAAAAATGGAATTAATTAAATGTTTACAATTTTGCTTTCTCAGAATCCTGAGCATGACGTCACGTCACGTGATTTCAGGTAACAGACATTGGCTAGAATAGCAAATCATTCGTGAGGTTAGCAACTTCCTTCTTGCCTATTTGTAGAACTCTTTCAAAAGCTTATTTTCTATTGATTTGATCAGTCCTCATTGACACAAAGTACGTATAATAAACTGTATTAACTTTTTCTGTGAAATCACTGCGATTATTGATCAAATTCCGCCAATGGGGATTAAATGTTAAAAATCAATAAAATTTATTGATTTAAACCCTTCGCTTGAGTATCTGACTTTTTCTTTCCTGGTTTTTGAATGACACGATAAGAGGAAGTTTGATATCCTGCTGGCGTAAAACTGTGCAGGAATGTGTGGTGAAAAGATGTGTTGTATGGCTGTTGTCTAGGGTATTATTTGTATTTTATATTTTCACACACACAAGGACAAACTTAAGTGATCTCCGCGAATGATAAGCCAAAGAACCATTGTATAACATAAATGATTAACTTTAATATACAATATATACAATGGCAATGTTTCTATGTCATTAATAGGGTGCCCCTAATATTAGGCTATTTAAAGTATTATGGCTCGCTAAGTATCATCATGACAGCTTGCCCTACGGCAATGTTTCTTTAATTTTAATACTTATATTTATGTTTTGAGTCCCTGTTCACTCGGTCTGGTGTGTACCGCTGTTACACGGTTGGTCCTTCCGTCGCACTGCGCTGTGCGATGTGACGTCAGCCTCCTGGGGTTAGCTCCTCCCACTTGGGTTGACAATATGACGTAGACCGCTGAGGCAGTGTACCACAAGATGTGGCCTACTTTCGTCTCTCGGCCACGTAACGTCAGCTTCCTGTGTGTATCTCCTCCCCTCGGTGTTGACATATGACGTAGCAGTCAGCTGATTCGACCAGGCTTCTTTGTAAACAAATAAATAGCAGTACTATTTGATCTGGGTAGATCGTACACGGTAGAAGGGTTCTCACTTCTCTCCACGTGTTTTGTTGATAAGATTCTTCGTCCACCCGGTCACACAGCTAGGGTGGGGTATGGACGGCTTCAGCTATACGGTATAACTATAACATGATTAGCTAGGTGGTGAAAGAGCACAGGGCTCTGTGGCGATGGTGCGTGTCCGGCCTATTGTACGGAGGTTCACTCCTACAATTAGGGCACATAGTAGCACTTGTTGATCTGCTAACGACCTTAGCTGACACGGACACAAGTTGTACTTGGCTGTCGCGTGGCAAGGGTAGCGATTCTTTTAACGGCAATAGTACAGATAAGAGGGGGGACGGTGGTCCGGCTGCCTCACGTGTGTACTTTCTCTGGTTGGCTCCCTGGAATTCAGGCGTAGCGGGAATTCAGGCGTAGCAGGAACCAGGCTATGAAATAGAAATAAAAAACTCTGGGAGTCTTCTATATCAAAGACTTATTATGGTCCTCCTTCCAACGACAAGCCGTTCAGAGCAAGACGCCAGAAGGGGATAACAATTTGACATACTAATATGATTAACTGTTTATGCTTACTACCACGGGTGTAGGCCTATTTGGCGAACACTTTACACGTGGGTTCAGCAATTAATAAAACAATCTACGTAATTAAATATATAATTGAACATCCACACACGCTGCTCCATCTATTTGGTGGAGATCGCGTGTGCAGGCACATATTATTTAAGCAAACATGTTATGGGTAAGAATAACACACATGGGTCCCAACACGGTAAAATTTATCCCGTGGCGTACTAAATCCATGTCAATCGAACAAAATAAATATCAATCTGCTATTAAAAAAAAACAATACATGTAATTATTAATGTACATCAATAGAATAAGATATGAGTTCACACTTACTAGACTGGTAGATTGCCGGCTTTTCCGTGATATAATTCTCCGGGGCGCTACTGTTCGACGTTCGCCTCGTAGTTTGGCAGTGAAAAAGAATGAATATTGCTTTTGCTCGGCTTATAGCTTTGATGGTCACGTGACTTTCATAACTCTTGATTGGTTGCATCAAAAATATAACCAATGGGGTGAAGACTTCCCTGTTTCAGCCCCGTTGAAGAAAATACGCACGCACATCTGTCAGATTTCTAGATGGCGAGTTACCCCCCCCCCCTTTATCCCTGGGTGGTTTAGTTGTTAGGGGTTACTTAGGTTGATGAGTCCGTTACAAATCTAATCACAGAATCTCATCTCCCTTCTCTCACTTTTACTTTTACAACAATACGTACATATTTTATGCAAGACATTGTAGGCACGTGGTAGAGCTTGCAGCAGAAGCTACGGATATTTATTTTTTAGATCTAAATCTTTACGCTAGTGCTACTATATTGCGAAACTAAACACTACTAACCATTCATTACAAATGTTTTATGCTTTTACCATGTGTGTTAGGCAATTTGAAATAGAAAAATATGATTGTGTTTGTGTTTTTTCAATCTGTGTTTGAGTCAGGCGAGTTAAATAAACATTTAGAGCAATTCAAAGGCAATATTTCCATAAGGGTTTCGTACGTTATGCCGTAATGATTTCTTCCATCCGTTCTACTTCCCCTTATCATCTTCTTCGACACTTCGCCGAAGTATCCAGAAACTTCCAAAAATTTCATGCATTTACCTGTACGGTAAATTGGAAAATTAGTGATGAGACAGCTTTTAATATAAGAATAAACTACATTTGGGTTTCCGGCCCCCTATTAGTGGGATTTTCAACATTCTCTTTCGCCAATTATCGTCGGTAGAATGTACTCAACAACTTTCCAAAGTTTCATACTTCCACCTACATGGTGAATGGGAGAATTAGTGATGTTCAGTTTTTATATAGTTAATATAAAGGGAAATATAAAGGCCTCAGGCCCCCAGTAAGAGATTTTAAAAATATTTTTGTCACCTGCTATCATCGTGACAGGTTATTTAACTACTTCCCAACGTTTCATGCCTCTACCTACTTGGAAATAGGAGAACTAGTGATTTTCAATTTTTATAAACCTCATGTTAGGGGGAAAACGTTTTTGGGGCCCCGGATCATTTGAGTCTGTAATTCAAAAATCTATTAAGCCAAATTTGGTCGTCAGAGGGTACCCAACAACTTCTTTCCTACCAACACGGTAAGTCGGAGAATTAGCGATGTGTACGTTTTTAATATAATAACATTTATATATTGGCCCACGGCCCCCATAAGTGGGAAGTTTAACATTCTTTTTCACCAATTACAGTCAGAAAGCGTACTCAACAAATTTTCAAATGCTCACGCATCTACATACCCGGAAATTGGAGAATTTGAGATTTTAATTTTGTATAAAGTTCATAAAAGAAAAAAAACTAAATTTAGTCCCCTGGCCTCCAGTAAGAAATAATGTAAATATTTTTTCACCTGTTACCATTGTGGAAATGTATTTGACAACTCTTCAAATTTTCATGCGTCTACCTACTCGGGAAATAGGAGAATTAGTAATTTTCAATTTTATATAGCTCATAAAAGGAAAAAAAACACGTTTTTTTAGTGTTGAATTTCAAAAAACATTTAACGCTAATTTTCGCCGTGTGAGGTATTTAACAACTTCTGGGAAGATTCATACACCTACTTACACGTAAATCTGGAGAAATAGTGATGAGTCGGTTTTTAATATGAGAAAACTATATTGGGCCCCCGGCCCAAATTATAGAGAATGTGTGTGCCATTTCATTCTAATTATTACACCTTAGAAAGCTATTTTTTCAACACTTGAAAATATTAGTTAAATGGCGATTGGTGAATATGTTAGCTAAAAGAAACTCGTATTTAATATCTTTCCAATTTTAAAACTAAGTATAAAAATGCAAGTATCTGAGGGTGTTTTCATCAAATATATTTAGCTTAACTTCTTCTATTTTTTTTTTTTTTAAATCTTTTTTTTAAAATCTTTTTTCTTCATTAAGAAGTATTTACTCTTTTTTTAATTAAAAAAAATACAAAATGACGGCTAATAATAATTTACGGAATATCTGGAGGGAACATGGGGAGATAAGAGATAATACTTGACTTTATCAACTTATTTCAATCTGGAATGACTGTTTAAATTACCATAATTTTTCATTTCATCATTTGTTCAGAACAAAATTGACCAGTAAAAAATGCCGCAGAACTTCCCAGGGACTAAAGCTCTCAGGGGTTTTGACAAAAAAATGTCTTTGATAACCCTCGCTGACCTCACCTGTAGAAAGGATGCAGATCTCTCTGATATATTTACCAGCGCATGCGCTTGTAGCACTTTCCCAGACTTTGTACCGCGTCACGAACAAGCGGGTGACTCATCTGGGTGACCTGGTGACACACGCACACACACACACAAACACATACTAACAAACAACAAACAAAAAAAAATACTGGAATCTAAAGCTGTGGGTTATAATTGAGGGTCGCTTTGCCATGAAATTAAAAAGGATGCTCTAGGACTACAAGAATGTGAAACCACTCCTTAATATTCTCAGTTCGCAATTTAGCAAGAAGCTGATTAATTTACAGTTGATAAATTGTTAGAACTGCTTAACCTAAAACAGATTATGACCTGAAGGAGAAGTTCAAGCTCGTTTTTCTGCTAGAGTTGTTTTGGTTTTTTTTAGCTTTTTTAGCTATACTTTAAAAAACTTTAATGCCACACTTTTGCCACTTTTTGGGTCAACGTAGCGCCCACTTTGGGAATCACTTTGGGAATCAAGTGAACTCAATGGTCGCATAGGACATATATATGATATTATTATTTATTCACCAGTGGGTGAGACCTGGCAGATATCCGCACGTGGGTGCTAAGAAATCTAAACATAAGACAATATCGATGAAACTCCGTAGGTTACTGGAACTCCATCGCAAGTTGTCAAAAAAAAAATTGAAATAACTTCCACTAAAATCTGTTGATGTCAAAATAATAGATGGTCATTTAAAAAGACATTTCAGATTCTTCTTCTTCATATAAGCATCACCTTCAATAATTATAATCCATGTATCTTTTATTATTAAAAAAATATTTAAAACGTCACTAAAGATGCCCTGTATGTTCCAGTAAGATGCCCTGTAAATGAACAAGCATATCTCAGCATCACTTTGGTTCCATTTGCAACTCCAATTCGACATTTACGATTTTAAAAAATGGTCTATTGAATTGAAATGAGTTAAATTTTATGACAAACTCGGTCAAACACAATGAGACAATTGTGGGAATCTCGAGATTTGGATTCTTGTTAAGAAAAACTATGTTGCTGAGAGTCAGTCAGTATGAGGATTTGGCGTGTACGATGAAGAAACATCCATTGTAAAAAGTAAATGTTCTTCATTAAGTAAAACAAAGGAACTAAACTAAACACATATTCTGTAGGCCTGAGACTAATCTTTGAAGGCCTTGGCTAATACTTGGGCAAACTGATCCATCTGCTGAGCAGTGCCATACAACATTGTCTTCATGTGGGTTTATTTTGCCTTCTGTACCTCCCCGGCTAGGTCTTGCACGGAACACGACGTCAGCAGATGTGTGACCGTCTCTGAGGCTTGGCTGCAATGACGGCAGTTCGAGTCCCTGTTGTGGTCTAGCCTATTAAAATAAGAGTTTGTTGGGCAATGCTCAGTGCGCATTTGAGTCACTAAACTCTGATTCTTACGATTTAGACCCCATCACTGGTCTGGTCAGTTCCTGCTGGGCATTTGATCAAAAAACTTCGTGGCTGTCGTATTGTCAGCCCACTCCTGAAACCACTTGTTCCTAACAAGAAACTCACTGTTGAAATACTGTATCTGAAGGAATCGGAGACGAGAGCAAGCGGAGGCAATCCATTTTTATGGATCCCAGCTTGTTAATGTTCTGAAGACTATGCAACTCTCCTTAATATATACGTAGAGTTCGAACTTGCTAAAATGCATGTTATTGATTGAATCCTAAACAATATCATTATTTCAGAACAATAGATTCTTTTCTCCTTGCAGTTCAAAAAAAATGTTATCGTAAAAGAACGGTAAATTGATGGCAATGAGCTGCCTTTAATTAAACGCATTGCTAATTATTTACAGTGTTTAGCAATGGAATGTGGTAAACTATCAGGAAAGCGTTAACAATGTGTTCACGTAATTTTAAAAAATATATTTTAAAAAAAAAAAAGATAAATTCACACCTTTCGTTAAATGCAGCCACAGCCCACAGAAGGTTAATTTATTCAATGTTCAGTCCCAGCATACTTAAAATTTAATTTTCAGAACATTTTAAATTTAGACTAAAAGCAAAAAGCACAGATTAAATTTTTATGACGTTTTCATATTTTATTTTTTTTTTTTTTCAGATTCAGACGCATCCTTAACGAAGGTGGCAACTATATACTTCTTTCTTTCTATTAGCCTTGTGCTGTGTGGGAGCATCTGTGTTTGTTAATCTTTTATCAGTACCTGATGAAGATAGGGTAAAAAAAAGAAATATATAAGAAAGAGCCACATTAGAAGAAAAATTAGGGGCATTAAAGGAAATATTCGCACAAAAAAAAATTAAATTATAAAATATTCCATTCAACTGCTCCTGTCCAAATTGTTAAAGAAATTCTATGTATAAGTTAAGACGTGTATGTAATGTCATGTAAATATGTATGATAAGACCAGGTTACATTGCCATTAACATAAAACCCTGAAAAGCTTTATTGAATTTTTAAAAAATCAAAACCTTACAAACCTCAAAAGGAAAAGAGTCAAAACTGCTTGTAATTTTTCAAGTTGGACACATCCTCCACACAAGTCCTGGATATAAGCTAACTCCTTTCTTCTAATCAGCCCTGTCTTTCTGAGCTTGACTGTCTTTGTCAATCTTTTATCAGCAACTAGGGGAGTTTTAAACAAGGATTATAAGGAAGAGCGCCATTTAAAGTAATCTGAGGTATTAAACTTTGTTCTTATTGTACACTTAAATTCACTTAAAATAAATTGTCCCAAAATAAAATGACATATTATATGTTAACTAGCTTTGACAAAAATAGATTGAAAACAATCTTAACCGACACCCTCATTATATATATAAAAAAAAATAAATGGTTAAATCTCTGACTAAAGTTTACATGTGCTGTATTACTTAAGTATCTAAACTGGCATTTGAACCAAAAATATTGCCATGATTTCTAAACTGACACATTTTCTTAAGTCTAATACTTATTTTACAATATAACTTAAAATGAACTAACGATTTAATATGTAAACACAAAAATGTAACACCTTTCTTGACAAGCCTTAAAGTTGATATCCATCTCTTATATGTAAGCAATTGTCATTCTGTAATCAAAGACCTCCCCTTATGATCTTTTAAACAAAAAACAGCCTGAAATGTCAAGTATAAGTATTATAAAACATACGTCTGCAACATAACTACACATCTATTAAATATTAAGACAATCTAAATATTCCTAATTATTATTAGACTGCATATAGTTATTCTTTAAAAATGATTCTAAAAGACACGAAAAACATTCTGCATTTGAATAATTTATAGAATCAAACTCACTAATTTTACAGTTCACGTGAGAAATCCTCGTAACTTTTTCTAAAACCATACTTTTACTACTGACTGTTTAATTTAAAATGTATTAAATCTTATATATCAGCATTTGTGATGTTAATGCAAATAATTACCAGACGTGTATTATACAGTTAGTTTAGCTGCTGGTATGGTTGTGTCAACCTAGACTCTTACCTTTTCATGGGATCTTAAATTTACCTATAACCAAATTTTTTTTGAAAGCATGACATGAAGGTCAGAAGCAGTCTTTCTATAACTTGTAAGATTGTAACATATGTCGTGTATTTAAAGCTTGACTATATTAAACTGGATGCTTAAGACTGTGATTAGGACTTATCTTAGATTTATTAAAGTTCTCATGAATATTCATACCAGAGAATGCTGGATTCAATATCAATAGAACATTATGTCACAGTCTAATTTCATTCATCACTTATTATTTGATCAAGTAGATTTAAACTTTAAATAATTAAAATAATTATTGTTATGTTTAATTAAATTTTAAAAAAAAGTACAATCACATGGTGCAATGTAGCTAATTGCAATAAATGAGGCCTATAACTATGTAATAATTTTTTATCCAACTGAAAACAAATCCCGCAAACTACCATTAGACTGGTACTGGTACTAGTACTACAGTTTCATTTTCAGGTGCTTTAGTTGTTGCTGTTCGCTCGTCATAGTCGAAGATATTCTTATCATATTAGTCATGTGCTGCCACGTGTGTCCTCAGATGGTTTATTAGCTTTAATCCGGCTGCAAAATTTGCGTTCGCAAAATGTCTTACTTAATGCTTACCTCAGTTACCTAATGGTATATAGGGAAACTTTGTATTTAGTCTTTGCGGATGACATGTTGGTGTTCCCGATATGTCACTGCTCCCTCAAATGTTATTTTAACCTTAGTTCAAAATGGTAAATCATTTGACACCATGACATGAATGTTACATTTAGGCTAACCATTCTTCTCTTCATTTTGTATAGTAATTGTGTTCCTTGCAAAAAAGAATTCAGTTCACAGTCCATGTAGAATTGAATAGTGTAATTTAAGATATAAAACTGTATTTCTTACTGGCTTACATAGGGTTAAAAGTGAACGAAAATAAATTGGTTATCTGGGCTGTTGAGTCATAACATAATAAATTAGATTCACCATTATAAGTAAATAGCTTAGTTACATGAACAATCAAATGATTGCGTTTATTATTTTATTTACATAGTTTATAGTGTTATGTAAATGCCTTAGATATTTTATATGGTGATTTATATTGCAAATTTGTATTTAAAAATTTGGCTTACTTTACCTACTTTACGCTCTAACTCTAGAGGTAAATTTAAAGCTATTAATGTTTGTTCATTGATAAGTATTAATAAAACTTTGAAAGTTATAGTTATCGCCAGATACAGACAACAATTAGACAATGGCTTATGCCAACTTTTAAAGACGTGTATTTTACTTCTCTTTTTTTTTAATATCCCCATGCCGTGTGGCATGATTCATTTAATTGATAGGTCAATGTTAACATTTTATTAATCTTCAAAGCTGGGAGACAAATTTAGATTTTATTATAAGTATACGACTTTGCAATGTGAATTGCTGGTGTTTTCCTAAGATAATACAGGACAATTGTAGAAATTAAGATGTCTTTCACCCCTGTTTCATAGTTTAAAACCTATTTAAAATTTACCATTATTACTAATTATAATCCAAATGATATACATAAATGATCGATGTTTAACAAAAATTATATTATTAATACTTCATAGGCATCCTTCCGTCTCGTGAGACGATAGGGCATAATTGTTGGGTTAGGTTGCATCCTGGCCTGCTTAAAGGAATTGGAGCCCCTATGCGAAGTGAATTTGGTGGCCCTAAATGTAATAGAAAATAAATAATAAATATGGAAAGATTCTCCTGCGAGGTCCCAAATCGCAGGCCCTTGGCGGCTGTCTATTTCGTATATGCCTAAAGCAGGCCTTGATTGCATTTCCTCGTGTGGCTATCCTTGAGTGACAGTGACAGTCTTTATAACGGCTTTTGCACACGAGTTCTGACATTTCTATGCTTCTCAATGTTTTGGCCTTACTCCTAGCTCTTCTGTCTGTAGCCTCCTCCATCCTTGGCTCCGAGGCCACTTTGGCGCTTCTTTTTTACAACTGCACGTCACGTAGATGGGTCTTCTGCTTATCACACCCAGTCACTTGTGCTTATTCTGGCTGCTTTCATGTCCCTCTTGTACTGTTTATTTCATCCTCATGGGCAAGGAATTGGAGAGTTTGCCCCCAACTAGGAGAAGCTGTCCAAAGCCTCCGAGTTTTCATTGTCGTTATTGATGGTAAGAGGATAAATGGCGTATTGTTGAAAAAATTGTAGATTTATCAAGATTAATCCATTCGTATTACTCTGATTACGCAATGCGAAGCGTGGATGACTTAAACATGTCCACCAAGCAAGGCAGATGTGTAGATTACATTATATTTATATGTTAAAACGATAATATGCATAATGGAAACTTTAATTTAATTATTAAATTAATTAATAATATTGATGAAATTCTTAAGAACATTACATATTTTCTAGCAAATATTCATCATAAATTTTTTTGATAAACTAAAAACCGCCATTAAAATAGATTGAATATATTTATAAAGGGTTAACTCTCAGAATACTGTTACCGATGAGATATAATAAAAATACTGGGTAAGATAAAAGATCATACATTAAGTAAATGATAACAGTTTTTAAAACCAAAATTTATAAATTGATATTTTAATGCTTGGACATAAATACTAAAGCTACGTTTATCGATCAAATATGTATTAGATTGTCTGTCTGAAAAGTAAAGTTCAAGAAGATGTGTATTGATTGTAGGAATTATGACTGTGTAATTGTAGATATTCCATTGATTTAGGGTGTGTGTCTCAGGAACAGAAAAATGTGTGCGTTTGTTATAGTATGCGGAAAATCGGTAAGATGGTAAGGGCAGGAGGAGATGAGAATGGGGACCGATAGTTAGTATTAATTTCATGATTCATTCAATTTTTTAAATTGATTTTTCTTCTGTTTTATTGTCACACAGAGATTCAATTATTTCACCGATTTATTTTCCAGTTTGAAAAATGGGACCAAATAAATATTTTTCATTAGTCCTTTTTATTTTTTTTTTGTTTAGTTTTCCCGTTATAGTTTTAATAATTAGAGCTGCCATGGAAGTTTAAGATTCGAATTTTAGTACATTTTTTTTTTCAAGCGTACATGGTAAACTTGTGTTAAATTGGAATGTGTTAAGGTAATGATTTAAAGGGTAACACGATTAAAATTTATAAAATAAAACATAGATAGCAAAACAAATTAATGTATAACGACCAAAAGCATGATTTTAAGACACCTCTAACGCTAACCCAAAATGTTCACAAAATATGACGACAAAATTGTAATTTCGGGTAGCATTTACAAAAATACCATTTTACACCAAAAGGAAATAACCACCAAACACTTTGGCCCTTTGTAATCTTTGATGTACATTGACGTCTACTCAAGTTATGTAACAGTAACAACAAAGTATTAAATGAAAGCATTTTTTTTTTTTTTTTTTTTTTTTTTTTTTTAAATTGAAAACAATTCTTACAAATATAGATCTATACCCCCACACACAATTTTACGCCATTGAAATCCACACCAAATCAATCATTTAAAATATACGTGTGAAAAAACAAACAGAAAAGTCAAAATGCTGTATAATATATAAATTACAAAGCTAAGTTTTAGTATGTATCCTTGTAATTTTATGCTGTCATCCGTAAACAAAACTATGTAGGCTACAGAAACGAAAATATATATTTACTAGGGCTTTTATCGATTAATTTAAATTTAATCGTTAACTTTTGAAAAATTACCGAATAATTAATCGATAATTTGATTGAAGTTAAATATAAGATGGATGACGTCATTCAACTGAATATTTCAAGGGAAGTAACAAAAACAGGCAATTGTCATGTTTTGAAATATATATATAAGTAGTTCAATATACTGTCAATGAATTTAAATATTGCTATTTTTAACAAAGTAAAAACAAGGTTAAAATTTGTATATCAATTTCCTTTTAAAATAGCTTATTTTAAAGTTTATGCTTTAAAAATCTTTTTTTTTAATGGAGAAGATTGTACGTAAAAAAGCAAAATATTATTAATTATTGATTAATAAATCGGTACAGGTATTGAAAGTATGGACCTTCATTTTGATCGTTATTTTATGGATTAAAATTATTTTAATCGATAAAATATTTTACAGATTAATCGAGAAATTAATCGATAATTTCCGCAGCCCTAATTTTACCGTTAATTCTAGCATAAGATTTTTGAGCATTTTTAAAATTATCCACTAGCAAAGGTTTTATTTTAAAGTTCTTAAAATCTACTCTTAACGAATTGAAGGGTAGCTATTAGGGACCAACCGGATAGACACTTTCTACTGGTTACTAAATCCGAATAGTTAGATGTACTATTTGCTGGATCCAGGTACGAATCCCAGTAGTAGGTTTTTTTAAACGAAAATCAGAAAATCGAATTAATTTCGGTTTTGAAAATTATTAGTGATTGCTTTATTTCGCAAAATCATAACTGCTTTGTATTTAGTTTCCACGTTTTCTACAAATACAACCTAATTTTTAGCATTCAATTTGGTTTATTCAATTATTATGGACTGTATTTTTTTATTATTTTTTTACTTTACCAACGTCTATGTTCTTCATGCAAAGTGCAATGATATTATAATTATGGCCAGATGAAGGGATCATTAATTTACTAAAATCTAAAACAATAAATCCATTGTATATTTCCTTGTACAATTAATTTCTCTGGTTAATATTTTTCTGTTTACCTTGTAACTGTTAGTTTCTACTAATTTTAGTTTATTTAATTGCTTTAAATCAGGGTTGCTAACTCAATAAAATAAAATTTACGGACAAATATAAGAATTTTCAACAAAATTTACGGTCACAATTTTTTTTTTAACGGACACATTTAACATAAAATGGTTAGTTTAAAACGAACGAATATGAAGCATAATCCAAACATTGTAGGTAAAAATGTAACGTCTCCATATGAGCACTTCTCTATTACCATGTATATATTTTATAACATTAGTTTATTGTATGACTTTCATCAGCATTGACAATGTCTAATTTCTCCTGCTTATGATCATACATGGAAACATTTACACTGTCCATCATTGTGGGAGTAATTTTTCCCGGTCCATTTCTCACAGTCAGTAAACCTTCCAACATTGGAGTAGACAATTTGTTTCTCAAGTTTGTTTTTAATAAACTAACAGCAGAAAAAACGCGTTCTACTTCTGATGTTCCATGTGGAAGCCTGAATATGTTTTGCGCTTCTACCATGGCTGCGAACGTCTCGTACACCACCAGATACAACGCTAAATATCTTTCTACAGCACGTACATACAGCGTTATATTTGAAATCACTGTCCGTTGATATCCAGTCCTTAAAATTCGACATTTGTAATCCATGTAGGTTGAAAATAGCACATTGTGTTCACCTTAGCTTTTTTTTAACAATAATTGTATCCCCTTTTGCGTTTATTTCACAGTTTTCACTGCGGCTATAGTGCGCTATCGTCTTCGCTTGTATTCATCTTTTTAGCCTTTTTAAATTTAAAAAAATATTTATTTTTTTTACATTTATGTCGTCATCATATAAGCGTAATTGTGACGTACAACTAACAATCTATCTAAACAAATAAACCTTGCCGCCATGCGTCTCGCCGCGCGAGCCCAGCTGTCCAGAAAGCGCTTACAGTTATTAATAGAGCACGAGATGCCACTAAAACACTTTAAAAATTAAAATTTAAATCAAGAAAATAGATATCACAAACATAATTTACTGATTTTTTTAAACGTTGAGATTGGCAATTTTTTTTACGGAATATAACGGACTGGCATTTTTACGACAAATCTTTATACGGACTGTCCGTAAATTTACGGATGGTTGGCAACCCTGCTTTAAATTGAATTTATTATTTTATTTTATTCGATATTAAGCAGTTTAAATAGTACATTTGTCTTCGTGGCGCTAATCGCTAGAAGTAAACACGGAATGGTCGTAAAAAAAATAGTTTATTAACTTTATATCATTATAATTTCAATTTATTAATTAACTTATACAATTTTGCTACATTTGTTATATTTTTAACAATTTGCAAATATGCTAATCTTGATATTTATCGAGTTCCAAAATTGTATATTTAGTTATTTTTTAAAGTTATTTGGCACTAGGCTATTTTTTGGGCAATATTGGCCAAGGCGAATAGTTCCGATAAACCCGATAGGCTATTCATCCGGGGTGAATGTCGGTTGGTCCTAGTTGTACTAGTAATACCCTTCTTTGGATTTTTTTTTTTTTTAAATTTATCTATGAATTATGATCAGTTTAGTTTTAATAAGTTACACCTTTCTAGGGTGGGCAAAATTATTTAAAGATCATTAATGTTTCTAATAACTTTATTACTCGTGTCACTAGGAAGAAAAATATTAAAAAGTCAAATAGTTTATAAACTGACTTGATTATTTAAAATTATTAAAATAATGTACCACTTTTAGATACTTTCGATATTAACAGCTAAAAAACCAAAGTTACAATAAAATGTAGAACATTTAAAATATACTGAACGGCAGAAAACATCTTGATTAATTTTTACAATGAACTATGCGACAGAAAACATACAGTTGGTCATAGCGATGGGTACAAAGTTATTTCTTACTGTATATTAGCAGCGAATACCTGGGCCTACCCATCTGATACTAAAATCATCTAATCTGTCGTTGCAACCTCCTGGTATAGAGATTATGGTTACTTCTCAAATGTATCATGACGTCATCCCCGTTCTAGAGCTGCTCTTATGAAAACCATTACTGCTTCAGAAATATATATTTACATAAATTGTAAACAATCGTAATAAAGAATAATTGTGATAGTCGGAAGGGTGGCAGCATCCTGTGTCATAATGTTGGATTTCTTTCTGCTAATGGTCAGGCCAAAATCTTTGCAGGCAGCGGATAAGCTGGATACAAGGTTCTACAATCTGTCTGTAAATAGGTATTAGGGCGGCATCGTCTGCAAATAAGAGCTCTCATCATCATCTCCTGTGGTTCTAACTGGAGCATAGGCAACAAACAAAGACTCTCCAGGCATCCCGGTCTTGTGCCAATCTCTCTAACTGTCCCCAGCTAAGAAAATCTTTTTTTGGTAACTGCCTCCAGTTCCCTTCTCCATGTCATTTTGTGTCGACCTCTTTTCCTCTTGTCATGGGGGTTCCAAATGAGATCTTGTTTCACAATGCTGGATTTAGGCCCTCTGAGGACATGTTTTCCCTTGCAATTCATCTCTATATGTGCTGGCGTTTTAGCTCTTCCACCGGCTCTTGTTGTGTGCTTTGCCAGGGGTCTTCGTTGGTGATGACTTTGGCCAGTGGATTCGGAGAACTGTTCGGAGACATGTATTTCTAAATGTTTGCAGATTTTTAAACCATCTGCTAATGTCCGCCATGTTTCTGCTCCATAAAGCAAGGAAGGCTATGGTGTTGAATATCCTGACCTTGGTCTTGAGAGTCAAGTTGTTGCAGCTCCAGACTTTTTTTTTTAGTTGTTTACTTGGTGTTCTCGCTTAACCTATTATCACGTCGGCGTCTGTCCCTCCTTGTATGTCAATGATGCTACCAAGGTGTGTAAAGCTATCCACCTCCTCCAAATGTGTTCCTCCCAGTGGTATTGAGGTGTTGTTTGATGTATTTATATTAAGGACTTTTCTTTTTCCCTTAGGTTTTGTAGGGATGTTCAGGCCAACTCAAGCAAAGAACTGTAATACAAAGTTAGTTTTCTCCTGCATCTGTTGATGTGTGTGATATTAGGGCCAGGTCATCCGAAAAATCAGGGTCATCAAATTGTTTCCATATTGTCCACTGGATACCATTTCTCTTTTGCTCTGTAGACATCTTCATTAATAATAATAATAAAATGATAATTTATATAGCGATGTATCCCAGCCAGGAGTCGGGCCAGCGCTTCACATTGAGACAACACTACATACACTTACCAAATAGACACCCACAGCACACCAACCTCCGATTCTATATGTGCATTCAAACAATCTCTCAAATCTATCACTAAACCTAACCCAAAACCCTAAATAAATATCACTAAACCTAACCCAAAACCCTAAAAGATATCACTAAACCTAACCCAAAACCCTAAAAACTATCACTAAACCTAACCCAAACCCTAGAAACTATCACTAAACCTAACCCAAACTCTAAAAGCTAACACTAAACCAAACCCAAACCCTAAAAACTATCACTAAACCTAACCCAAACCCTAAAAACTATCACTAAACCTAACCCAAACCCTAAAAACTATCACTTAACGTAACCCTAAAGTCTACCCCTAAACCTAACATCAAAACAAACCATTTTAAAAAAAATCTTATTCATTATCAATTCATGTAGTATTGTTTTAAAAAATTAGACATCAGTAAGGAATCAAACCCCGGACCTGTGATGTAGCATAGTATCTCACTATCAATATGACCATACAGCCACAAAAACCAATAAATTTGTTAACCTTATAAAAAAAATGTTACCAAGAATAGCAATAACCGGAAGTGGACAAGCGCGTATACAGCCGCATATTGAGTCGTCTTGACGAGCAAATAATCACTACCATTGTCATTATCCGCTCCATGGGTTTGTCCGAGCATTGATGGTAGGAACAAAAATGGCTGACCTTGTAGTCAAACAAAAGCGTTTAGCTTCGCAAAGATAAATATAATTAATCCAACATTTTCAGACATGAAATTCATTGCAGGAAGCCATTATAAACATCCTGATTCAGAAATAACATGAATTACACAGCCCAAAACACAAAAAAATCACATTTAAAGATGACCTCGATGCTATACTTGCCTATTAGACGTAACCGTAAGTTCAAAGATGGCTGACTTTGCAGTCAAACAAAAGCGTTGAGTTTCGCAAAGATAAACAGCCAAAAGACCAGCAATCTAACATTTTCAGATATGACAAGTGTAGCTTGCCCGAAACAGGGATCCATAACAAACACCCCGATTTCAGAAATAACACGAATAACACAGTTAGCCATTCATTGATATATCTGGCGATATCCATATCACCTTGCGGATATTTCTATGCATGAAGAGCTTCAACCGTGAACCACTCTATCTGCAGCAAATAAATGTGCTAGCCCTTCAACCAGGCCATGGTATCATGATATCACTTATTGTTGTTACCTATTTTCCCATTTAGGTCGCTGATGAGTATAATTACGTTACTCCTAGGACACTTTTGTGTAAGGGTTCTAAGTCTTGTGTGGACGTCCTCTTTGTCCTCTTCTTTATTGTCGGCTTGGAAGTCGGGAAATGTTTAATAATACCCCGTTAGCTCTGTTAGCGCAATCGTTCTCGAAGGCAAACTGAAGTAAGATGGAGAAGAATAGAATAGGTATCATTAAAACATTCTCGGGCTTGGTGCCCATCCCTCTCCAGATCAGCGGATGACTTTCTTAGGGTTAGTAATTCTTCAACATTTTATAGTGGCCTTATCGTGGGCTCGATCCCGCGCCCATCGCCTTGTGAGGCGAGTGCACTATTGACTTCGTTCTCAGAGGAAAATATTGTGGAGGCCCCGAGGGCGAATAGTCGGCGCTCAGAGAAACGGTGTCCTTTGAAGCTGGACGGGTGCGGGCGTGAACGAGGCAAAGTAGACGGCGACTGACCCCGGGACTGGACGGTGGTGTGAACTCACGCCGTAACACACGGGCCAGATGGTCTGGGTGTGGTAGTCTCGCCAGAGATTGGTTACGTCAAACCAGCCTGACCGTCTTATGATGGGTTGTACAATGATTGACAGTTTACTTCGGACAATGGGAATCTGGGGGCGGAGACTGACGGGTTTTAAAGGTGACGCACGGACAAACATAGGGCGGGGAGACACACGGACAGACGGAGATATGAATAGGGACGGAGTTAGGAACACGAGAACACCCAGGTTTTCCACTATATTAAGGCGTAAGCTAATCTTCTCATGGACTAGGTACACTATGTATAATTTTACTTTTATAAATTGGTATGTGCAGTGCATTGTGTGATGACTGGCAAAATGAGGGTAAATATAAGAGATTTGTACAGTTAATGTGCTTACATAGGTTTCTTTCAAAACCGGCCAATATCTTAAATAATAAAATTACGTTCTTCTCAATGTGATTCCAAAACTGCTGTAGTTGATGCCATTTTCACTTAACCCCCAGTGTAGATGATTGGGTCGATGGGAAATGTCACTGACTTTCAGGATGTAGACAAATGCTCCAGCACTTCCGGGACATGTAGACGTGGTGTAATCATACTTGCAGTAGGTCTTAGACTTTTGGGTCTCCCATTCGGTTCTTCGTGTCCACTGACCAAAAGACACCCGTTTAGAGTAGCCGTGTGGATGTGACACTATGACACACAAACTTTCCTTCCTTTGGCTGTTATTGTACAGATTGTTTACTTCAGACATTAATTTCTCACACTGTTTCCTCTTACTATTCAGATAGTCTATGAGTTCCCAGGAGCATGTCTCACATTCAACTAAACAAAAACCTTTCCTCTTGTCTGACTTTACCAATCTGTTGCCGCGCAAGATAAGGGTGAAGCCCCATTCACTTTTATAAGAAACTTCAAATTCAGATCGTTTGGCCTCTTTGTCACTAGAAATGACAGCAGTTGAAGTTGCAATTAATATTTTCCCTGCCACTTTGTTGTCTCGACCAGACAGCTGGCATGTCTGGCAACGACACGAAGTTTCCTCAGTGCCAACAACGAACTGTAACTCTGTGATAAAACCGGTGCCGAATTTTACAGTGGTTTCAGTTGAAGCATCCTTGTTATTAAATCCTGATAACTCCGAGTGGCCGGGCCTGATGCTAACTTTAACCGTTAGGTCAGAAATCATCTTCACCAAGTTTAGAAAATCTTCCCGGCGGTAAGCCTCTGGGAGATGATTGAGCATCAATTTAGTGATCTTCACAAAATGTTTATGCTCTGGATTTTTCTCACAGACAAGTGCTTTATTTCCATTTTTATTTTCCGATATCAGCTCTGAAAATAAAATGTAAAATATAATGTTACAAAAAGACAGAACAGATAATTTCATAAAATAAAAGTCTTTTTTTGTGTTTTTTTTTCTTTGCATTTATTTTTATATTTTATTCTAATTTATTAGAAGTTATAAATTAAATTTATCATTATTTAATTTATTCTACCATAGTGTTTTTACAACAGTGAAATTCTTTAGTAAAATCAACTGTTGTGATAAAATGTGACCATCACTTGTCTTTATTTGCGATTTCGCAAAGTATCGTATGATGAAAAAAAAATGTCATTCTTTCTATGGTCTACATATTTTGGTGGGGGAACTTTTCAGTTAAGTAATGAGTCATAAACAGTGGCGTAGCTAGAGCTTTTGCCACCCGGGGCGGTCTCCAATATGCCGCCCTTTTAGGGGCTGCCCATAAATGACGTCACGCACCAGGGGTGGGGGAGTAACACATTTGACGTTATTCAAAACGCGCAACTTAAAAACAGTTCCACTTAAATATATGATTACCGACACTTTATTCAATGACATTTTACATGGTTTCAAACGTGTTACGATAAAAGAATTCAGTCTTAAACAAAAACCATATTTAAATGACCAAAAAAGAAAAATGATTTTAAATATGGTCATTTTTAAGTAGAAAATACCGCTTGTTGGGGTAGGGGTAATCTTTGTCACGTCACATTGTGGAAGGGGTCTAAGTTTTCGTTTCACGCCGTGTGACGAGGGGGCAAGGGGTGAAAAATCAGCCGAAATCACGTGACGTCATATATGGACGGTCCCCTTAAGTTAATCATATGATGTTTTTTTATAAATTAATAAACATGAATAAATAATTGTAATTGAAACGAAGTACATTGTAAAACGTGGGGAACAATTTTACCATTACATGCCCTATTGATGTAAGCAGTAATAAAAGAAGCCGCATAATTGATATACACATTCTAAAAATACAATAAATTGTTTTTAAGGCCACAAGAAAGTTATAGGGGTTGCAGGTCCCCCCCTCTCCCCCCCCCCCAAAGACACAAAAGATATTCCCAATTTAAACCCAAAAAAAAAGCATTAAAAATTAATATGCTTTTATTTTTTATTTACAAATATATGATTCTTTTTTTTTAATAAAAAAGGAATTGTAAACATCAGTATGTAAACATATTTTTTATTATTACACATTTACTCACTTACCTAATTTTCATTGTAGAAAATCGTGTGTTATGTTATCAAATTTTTAATTTTTTGTAATATATTGTTCTATGGACAATATTGCAAGATTTTGTAGTCTTAAATCACTTATTGTGGCGCATATACATATATATTTTTTCAACTTCAGTTTGAAGAAGCTCCTTTGACTACTAGATACACTGATAGCAATCGTTGAAAAAATTATTAGCAAAACTACAATGTTAGATACAAAATTGTCCAATCTAAACTGTTGAATATATTTTAATAGACCCCCCGTTTTTCTAACATAATGCCTCTTCTTGTAGTGTATGTACATCCAGGGCTGGTCTTAGGCTCCTGCAACCTATGCGGTCGCAGTGGGCCCCACGCTTTCATAGGCCCAACCTATTTTAATTTTCTCCTATTATCCTTATTAATACTTTATCCCTACCCAAACTGGGTCCCATGAAATACTTTTCGCAAACCAAGCTGCATAGGGCACTGCAATACCTAATACCAGCCCCGTGTACTGCCATAAAAACCTGGATCCTTTCTCTTTTAATCTTGAACAATTCTTTATCAATGTAAATAAAGAAATTTATTTGATGTTCAAATTATTCATTTAATAAGTTAGATGGTATTATACACGAATATTTTCTTGCAAGGACATGTAATTCATCACTGCTTTCTTTTATTTTCTTGTATAATTACATCTATTGATGAAAACATTTATCGTTGTACTACTTGGTCTAAAGATAGAGCCACATCTTCTGAATTTCCTCCAATCATATGTTGCCTATTTCTAACTGGGTATTCCGATGCCATCTCCAACTCTCTGTAACAGAGTTCTATAACAGCACATATTTTTGTTCCATGAAATGGATTTGCATAGTTTGCATTAATTTAAAAAAGACGGGTTCCCATATTTTAAAACAAAATAGAAAAGAAAATGATTGCAGTGAACTGAGTAAAACCCCAGCATCTGAAATCGTTTTACTAGTTAATTCACATGACAATTTTCAAAGACGCTTGAAATTTTTAAGTGTGTCTTTTTCGGAATGACTTATGTTATTGTGCTTTTTATTAACGGAGAAATGAATAACCGTTAATTTTAAATGAATAACCACATTTTTATGAAAAACACAAGCAATATGTGCTACTTGTTAGCAATAAAATGTAAAATTAATTTTTAATAAGTTACCTTACAATAATTGTATGAAACCTGAAACATAAATATAATTTACTACTTGCAAGTTAAACACAATATTTAAACCACCATGTCATGCAGGTACTTGTTAGCGCTTCATTATGCGAATGTCGAAATACCATGCAAAAACTGTCATGGAGATATTAATCTGATATATTTTCAAACCAGCGCTGATGTGTTGTTGTTTTTTGTGCAGTTTTCTTTTATAAAAGCGCCATGTGTGACGTACACCGCCAAATTTTCCCAACAAATCGATGCCTATTTTGAGCGATTTTAAAATTTTAAACGGTTTTGCTTTAGTTATAACAATCACTATGTAATAAAACAAATGTTGCAACAATCCATTTATTAAAACTCAAAATTACGATTCTTTTTGTTTCGCTGTGGTCTTCCCCCTTCAAAAGAAAAGGAAGGGTTATCAAAAAGGGCTTTAATTTTCAAATGCCCACAAATGCCGCCCTTTGAATGACTGCCGCCCGGGGCGGACCACCCCCACCGCCCCCCCTAGCTTCGCCACTGGTCATAAAGTATAGTAAAACCCAAGGCGAACCATAAAAGACGGGCCATTAATTCAAACGTCATCGCATCCCTCCAAATCCCAATTCTTAACTTTCTTTTATTGGTGGCAAAAGCGGATATGTTGCTATTTTTAAAAAAAACTCTTTATGTTGATCCTTTACTTTAGTGCAATATGACATTAGATGGTGAAATATAATGATACTGAAAAATAATACTCACTGATGGAATCCTCATTTTGTTGTTTATTTTTTATATCACTTGAATAATCAGTAGCTTCAACTTTCGAAATAAAGATATTATGAAATGATAATAATTACGTTTAGGCGTTTAAATTTAAATATGTAAAGACACAGCCCAAACAATCACTCTTTCCCCCTCCCTCTCTCTCTCTCTCTCTCTCTCTCTTTTAACTCTCCCACTCTCTCTCTCTCTCTCTCTCTCTCTTTTAACTCTCCCACTCTCTCTCTTCTCTCTCTCTCTCTCTTCTCTCTCTCTCTCTTCTCTCTCTCTCTCTTTCTCCTTCTTTCTCTCTCTCATCAGGAAATGTTTCATTTCACAAACTTTTTTCTATTAAATCCAGAAAAATTGAAGTACGAAAGTGAAAATCAATTATTAAAAATAAAAGTAAACTAACAAAAAAAAATACCCGCTCTTGGTTGCGATAACTTAGGTTTTCAGTTAGCGTTGAGAACCCGCGTAACACAAATTCAAACACCTATTGATTTCAATATGGATAATCCTGGATATACTAAATATATTAACTAACGGAGATACCTAAACAAAAAGTAAAAAATAATAGCTGATAATTTACTTATTGTTTTGCTTGTTACCGTCGCGGGAATGTACTCTAAAACTCCGCAAAGTTTCATGCTCCTACCTTCACGGGAAATAGGAGAAATATTGATTTTCAATTTTTATTTAGCTCATATATGGAAAAAAAAAAACTTTATTTAGGCCCCTGGCCCCCAATGAGTGGAAATTATAAAATTCCTTTTGCCAATTATCGTCGTAAGAGTGCACTCAACAACTTCCCAACGTTTCCTGCTTCTGTTAACACGGACAGTTGGAGAATGAGTGATGAGTGAGTGAGTCAATTAAGGCGGGCTTTGGGTTTTGTTAGTACAGATGTGTAGCATTTTTATTCTGCTATCAGTGATTGTTATAAGTAATATGTTAGAGCTAAGGCACGGGGTCTCCAAACCACGGCAAGTGGGCCATATGAGGCCCGCGAGGCCCACTCATCCGGCCCCAGGAGACCTTTTTATCTGCAAAAAAAGATACTATTTTTAGCTGTAGTTTACCACAAAACTTCGCGAATAGCACAAGTGAAAGCAAACACCGCCATTTCGGAGCTACCGGAGAGGATATATTCAATGTATTGAAAAAAAAACATTAGCTTTAACTTGACTAACTTCACTTGCTTTACTGTTTATGGAGGGTAGAACATGAGTGACACAAAGTAAGGCTTGTTTGGACAAGTGAAGCAGATGTGTAAAGAGAATCACATTCCACAACCAATGTTCCTGCACTGCATTATTCACCAGCAAGCGTTCATGCTAAATATGTGGACATTAGCATTGTACTTAATCCTGTGATAAAGATGGTGAATTTAATAGGGTCACACGCGCTCAACAATAGACATTTCAGAAACATGTGGAAAAAATACAGAATCGCAAGATTTACCATATTACACAGCTGTAAGATGGTTAAGTTGTGAGGAAGTTCTGAGTACAGTATTTCAATTATGAAAGTAAAGGAGAGTCACGTCTCTTACTGTCTGGTGAAGAGTGGGTTGAAAATTGGCTTTAGCTACAGACATTACTGGTCATTTAAAATTCCTGAACCTAAAACTACGAGGAGAGAAAAATATAGTTTTTGATCTATACAATCACCTAAAGGCCTTGAGATCTAAACTTGTCTTGTTTTTGGAACAAGTACAGACCAACAACTTGACACACTTTCAGCAGTGCAAGGTCTTCATGGCTGAAGCAAGAGCTGAGTTCCCCACATCGTTTACATGTGAGATCATCAAAGACCCCCAGCTGTAGATTATAGGGCGGTTTTCTGACTTGGACTCAAAGTCAGAAGAAGTGAGGTTATTTCAAAATCTATTGGAAGCAGATGGGGCCAGTTTCTTAAATTAACTGCAGCTGAAGGTTAGTGGCTTGCATTGCAAAAAAATCACCCCCCTTAAGGACAAGTTCAAAGAAGGACTTTTGAGTTTTTACCAGTTTTTGCCCAAGACTTTCCTAATGTCAAAGCTTTTGCATCAAGGTAACTTTCAACCTTTGGAATAAAATACTTATGCGAACAGACATTTTTGAGGATGACATGCCTGAAGAACAATATGAGAACTAACTTGTCTGCTGATAACCCCACGTCACTGTTGCTGATAAGTACATCACAGCTAAGACCATAAATATCTACTTTCTTGGAATCCAGGAAACAACTTGACCATTCCCACTAATACAGGTGTTTATGTCCAATGTATCGATGTATTGTTAAATAATATTAAATATTATATTAAATATTATTAATATGATAAATTTAATAATTATAAATAAATAATTAAAAACAACATCTATTTTTCGATTCTGTCTTATTGTGACTTCTAGTGGGTAGTTGGCCCCCCAAAATGCTGTTTGACAGTTAATGCGGCCTGGTCTAAGGCAACCTATTTAGTTAAATTTATGTATTTACTTACCATGTGCCCATTTCTTAGTCGAATGTAATTTGAAGAGCTTGAAAAAAAAGTCTTCCTCCTATATATTTAAGAAAATGAATTTAAAAATCATTACTTCCTCAGTATAGTAGTTTATAAATAAGGAAACTTGCCATTTTATTACGTTTTAAAAATAATATTTAGTATCAAAGTTAAATTATAAGTCAATTTGTACATAATGTATTAATTTTATTAATAAACTAATTTTCTAGATTTACTCTGATATAATTAGTACATATTTAAAAAATTTAATTGCATTTGCGTAGCTTAGGAAAATCCTATGGTAATTCAATAAATGGCGTACGAGGGTAAAGAAAATCTGGGAAGAAAAACTTGGAGAAAATTATCTATCACGTGTCAATGACCAATCAGAAGAAAGATGTTGCTGTGCAGGGATCTGCACACATGGCCAAAGCAACTGAATGAAGTGAGATCACGGGATAAATCAAGGCCAGTGGGTCCAGTACCAATGCCACAGCGCCTGCTACAGCAAGGGACAATGATATGTGCATAGATACGTTCAGTGAGTGCAATTTGAAAGAATGGGCGGTAGATTTGAAACATTGGCTAGTTCATCGAAACCTATTGAAGTTTGAGAGGAAGCCAGGTGGGGTAGAGAACAAAAATTGTTCTATCTAAATAAACAGAACAATCTTGTTGAGCGATGCCTTGTCCACTAAGCTCTGAATACGACCCTTGGAGGAACAAGTACGAAGTATTACTACAAAAATCATAGATATCCTCAATAAACATAATAAGCAAGCCTTCTATACTATTCATTAGTTCTTTGCATGTGTGATTTGTGTGTCTCGTTTTATCTCTATATCTTTCTATTTCGGTGTTCTGCCCATATGTGTCTCTATCTGCTAGGTCTGTGTCTATGTGATTGTTTCTATACGTCTCTGTGTCTTGCTGTTTTCACTAAGTGTGTCTATCTGTCTATCTCCGTGTGTGTTCGTCTTTGTTTCTATGTTTGCAGCTTCTTTTAAGGAAGACGAGTCTACTAAAAATTTCCATCCCAATAAACCTGTACCGTGGAGAATGAGAGAACTCAAATAATGTATAAATTAGCATTACCTTGAATTCACGGCAACGAATTAAAATCAGCCTATGGAATAAAAAAAACAACAAACAAAAAACTATTGAAATCTTGTATATGATAAAAGTTAGCTGTCAGTTTGTCAACAATGATTTAGGTGGTTTTTTAAAAAAAATTTAAACTAACAATCAAAATATTGTATGTGTCTTCTAGATTAGCAGTCTCACTTTGATTGCTATGGTTCAGATAAGTTCCATAGAGTAAAAATTTTGCAAGGTACAACAGTGACAACTTTAAATTCTTGGACAGTATATTATTTTATGCTGTTATTGGATTTTTTTTAAATTAATTTTTAAAAAATAGTTTCTGTTTAATGAGTAAAACTGTAGACCTTAATTAAATTAAATACGCAGCATTTGATATTAATATTCTGTCAAGAGTCCATCTGGGTAAAAGATTGTTACTTTACTATGTCTGTAATATTATCAAATATGAAATTCCATTACTTCATTTTTATGTTAAATTTACTTTTTTTTTTAATTAGTTTCATACTTAACGCATGTGTAATTCTCAGATGTGTAAATAACCTTTTCTTACCTTCTCATTCGGAAAAAGAGGACCAGTAGGCAGACTACTGCTATGATACTCAGTACAATTAAAATGACCAGATGTCTATTGAATATGTAGTCAGGGGCACATGGAAAATCTTTTTTTAAAAATAAATAAACAAAAAATTTTAATTTTAAAAAAAAATACATGTAAAAAAAAATCAACGATATTCAAAAAATTTAAACAGGATCTAATACGCTCTGTTATGGTTAAAACATGCATGTAAATGAACGGCAGGGGATATAACTGATTCTGATCGTACAAGTTTGAGCCTTTGGTAAAGGGAAGTATTATTCCTCACCTGATCTGATGTGACATTTTATCGTGTTCTGTTGTACCCTTAACGAACAGCCTCCGTATTTGATGACGAAATCAATTGCATACGGAGTGGGATATGATTTTCTGTAATCTACATAGTTTCTGTATAATAAGTGTTCCGGTGAATCACTTGTTGTGAGTTCCACCTCGCAAGGTTCACCTGAACTGTAACATGTGAACGATATCCACAATTCAGGCTCATGGACTACCAATTCACAAACCGCTCCTTCTTCCAACAGATGATCATTTATTGACAGACTACCATGACTGTCTACAGAGTCTAAAAAGAATAATTTTTAAAAATCAATTCTGATTATCGTTTATTCATACAATCATGAATTCAAGAAGTGAACAAAAAGGGGGTAAGACTTTAATAAGGCTTATAAAGTAGTAAATGGAAAAGAAGTAAACACGGTATTGTTTAGCCTGACAGGACATAACAAAACCGCGAACGATGAATGTTGTGATTGCGCTGACCACCTAATCGTTTTGCCACACCCACTCTCACCTTTCCTATATAAGTTTACACTACTTTCTTTCTACTTTGCTTTCGTTGACTCTTTGGATTTCACCGCAGATAAGTTTTTATATTTTTAAATATTCGTTTTATTTATGTATTGTTTTTTCGTTGAGGAAGGCTCTTTGCCGAAACGTTCTCTGTTTTGTTACGTCCTGTCAGGCTGAATTATACCGTCTATAGTTATTTTCCATTTACTGAATTCAAGAATGCACATTCTTTAAATTGTGTTAATGGTCTTTTAAAAGCGCATGCGACCTAATTAAATTAAAAGGTTAAGTCTGTAGTGAGTTACTGATTTTTAGGACATTTACTTTTATATCAATTTCCATTTAGATACCGGTAACACTATAAAAGTAATAGCTACGAACTTTTTTTTAAAAATTAAAATAATTTGTTTATGGCTTTTAAATGTAAAATAAAGACATTGCTGACAATCTGGACGATGCGATGATTCACGGAAAATTTGATCTGCATCGTGAAGGATATATGTGCAAATATTTTTAAGGATTGCTTAAACTCCAAGGGGGAATTAAGTCTTAAACGTTTACGAAAGAAAGATTTGGGGTTACTGGTGCGGAATGATTGAACATTATAAGTTTAATGTCCCATAGTATATTAAAAATAATTATTTTTTTTTGGCACTAAGTTTTGCCTATGACCACTCATTTACGTGGTAGCCATGTAAGTAATATTATTTATATAGCTCATTTCAGAATTAAACGATTTTATGTCCTCAAAAACAAGTTTAATTCAAAATAGTAATTTTATATTATATGGACCTTTAAGTTTGGTGAACACAATATAGTCTTGAGCTAGCCTTCAACTCATTCAACCATACATCCATTCACCAATCCATCCATGCAAGAACCCAGCCATCCGTCAATCAACCCATCCAGACATCCACCCATAAGCCATCAAGCGATCCATCAACCCATTCAGCCGTTACGCTATCCAGTAATCCAGCAATCAAGCAGACCATCCATTTATCCATCCACTAATCCAGCAATCTACCCATCCACCCATCAACTCATGTAGCCATCCAACCATCCAGCCATAAATACATCAGGCCATCAAGCCATTCATATATTAATCTATTAAGTCCTCCACCCATGATCCCATCCACCCACCCAGTCATCAAGCAATCACCCTACCAACCATCCAAATATCCACCCATCAAGCTATCACAGCATAAAGCAATCCACACACCCAGTCTTCCACCTATACAGCAATATATCCATTGACCAATCTACCCACCCAAATATCCACATATCCAGCTATCCACGCATCAAATCATCCATCAATTAAGCCATCCACTCATCTATAAATCCAGCCAGTTGACAACATTAAAAATACACTTTATGAGCTAGATTAGAAAAGATGTAATGTTCCCCCAGCTATAAATGATTGATGCTATTAAGTTTAAACTCCTCTAGCCATAAATCTGGATGGTGGGGGACATATGTGCCAAATCCCGTCGTGATTTATCAAACCATTAGAAATGTATGTGACACAAAGCCACACTAAAAGCTTTAGTAAAGATTAAAGACAAAACTTACCTGTTATCATTGGCAATGGTTGGTCCTTCATGATCATAGTCCCTGAAGTTGTCAATTTCCCGCGAATTCTGGCTAAACTGTATTGTGACGAAGCTGTAAATCTAACGGTCAGATGATATGTATGTGGGCCGATATTTGTACAAGAGATTTCTTCAGTGCTCTGGCAGTGGCCTTCGATTATTTGGGTCTCAGTGACAAACTGATTACACAACAATCACGTTGTTTTTATTACATTTCGTTTTATGTTGTTCATTACATATCACATCTCATAGGTGCATAGACAAATTAACTTAGTAAATTATTTTAATTTTACGTTAAACTATTTTTTTTTAAAAATAATCCCCCCCCCCCCGAGAATTCAGGCTAAGCCATGTTTTCCCTATCGAGTTAAGATCTGTGGAAGTTAAATTGTCCTCCATTGCAAATTACAGTGTTGATTCTCTTTTGACCAAAACGTTGCTTTTGCATTGGTCATTCTTCAGATTTTTTCTAACTTGTTTTTTTGGCTTTCATGTTAAACCTTTTAACCTCAATTTATACAGGGAGGTTGGCGGGATAGCAAAGTCAATAGTGCGCTCGCCTCACAAGCTGAGGGGCGTGGGATCTAGCCAACGTTAAAGCAACAAGAAAAAATTTGATGAATGACTATCGCTAAAAATGTCCTCCGCTAACCTAGAGAGAAGATGGGCGCCGCCAAGGTCTACCAAGCCCCGAGAAAGTTCTAATAGACACTTTAGAACCCCACACGACCACGAGGTTATGAGGCATTTTGTTTTTAAAAATCCAGCGCGACATCTAGCAAAGTTTCTGGCACCATTCCCGCAAGTTCGTCTAGTCCCAACCCCACAATGAATCAGAGACTGGCTGCCTGGCAGTAATTATTCAAACGCTGCCCACCTGCGGCACCATGCCAACCCCCCCCCCCCAAAAAAAAAAAAAAGAATAAAAAATAAAAATAAATCGTAGCAGCCAAAATTTTGGTTTCAGATATTATTTCCAGTCTAAAATGGAAAATATGGAGCTTTGATTAAACTGTATCTTCTAAAGCGATTAAACGATCAGGTTCCTAATCACAGGAGTTTAAAATAGAAGAATAATCAAGTCAGAAAGTTCAATCTTGATGACTCTTACTTGCAGTGCAATCATATCACACGTAATAAGGTAGGGCGTATTGTTTCTCAATCTGTGTTTCGGTTGAACTTCTATTGTCATAATTTTTCACAACGAAACACCATTAAGCTATAGATTCAGTGCACGTCTAAATTATTCAAAAAACTTGTTTTAGTTTAAAAAGATTATAGAAACATACTTTTGATACCTATGTAACTGTCATTAAAACTAAGAAAAAGAAGAAAGAAAGCAAAGAAGTTTATAGAGTGGTAGGTAAACAAAATAATAACTCACGTAAGCTTTTGTTAAATCGTTGTTGTCTAAAATGCTGAATGTGACGTTTCCTGAAGTAGAATTCGGAGTCAGAGTCACTTCACTTTTGAAGACAACTTGATCCACGCCACTGATAAGTACATATGAGCAATGTGAGAAGCTACCTAGATGTCTGTACGCCAACATTTTCAAATTCTGGCCTTGCACGTACACTGAATAGAAATAGAAATTAAACTAATGAATACTTGGCAAAATCTTTTCTGGGTCAGGTCCATGCTCCTATGACCTGGCGCGTAGATTCAATGGCGAGCCACATCAAACGAGCATCGTCATACAAACAATTCTCTTGAAAGAACCGACATTTGACGTACTGCAAAATAGATCCTTTGGGGAGAAAATAGTTTCATCCAGTTTTATAGAAATTATCCTCTACCCTACAAATTGTCTTCTCCAACAAAATTATATCCCCATCCGACTTTTATTATAACACAAACATACAACCAAAGACTAGGGCTGCGGAAATTAACGATTAATTTCTGGATTGATCGGTCAATTTGTTTTATCTATTATTATTACAAAAATCGATAAAATAGCTATTAAAATTAAAGGATATATGTCGATATATACTTCTGTTTTATAAATAAATAATTAAGTATTTTTAATTAATAATACAAAATTTAAATTCATTGACATTATATTGAACTACTTATATTTAAATAAAAAATCTCAATTACCTGTTTTAATTACTTCCCTTCAATTTTCAGTCATCTTATTTTTAGCTTTAATCAAAATTATCGATTAATTATTCCGGAATTTAAAAAAAAAAATAACGATTAAATTTAAATTAATCGATAACAGCCCTACTAAAAACACAAGAAATGCCATTAGGACGAACACAAGAGAACGCGAGCAACCAAGCATTGACGAATGACCCTCGCTAGGGTCTAGCGATCACGGTTCATGGTTGGCAAATGAGGGTGGTGGAGGAGGGAGGCTATCGATGGTCCTCCGGCATTTACTCCCGTTGCTCTCATTTCTTCATGTTGTAGTCTTGGGTGTTAACGAGGTAGTTCCCACCAGGGGTCGCTCTTTTTTTTGCCTTGTCTCCTGAAACCCAGGCTTGTAGAAATTACTCTCGGGAATAGTCTTTGAGTCACGATCCCGATACAAAAGCTTCATTTAGTCTATTGATTGCTGTTTTTAAACATATAAGAGAATACGTTTTGAAGGAATTAATTATTAATTAACGTGTGATGATATTAGCTTGATTGTGTTGATATCGTAAAGACATGTAAATTCCGTTGCACTGTTTCCGTTGGCTATAATGAAAAGTATCAGCGGGTGCTTCATTTAAATGACTTGAGGTCAGGGGTCACTTGTGTAAGGTTTCCCTTTTTAAAATTTACAATCATGGGGGCATTTTATTCGTAAGTGAAATGGCCGATTATTTGCTAAATATTGATTTGTGGTCTACTGCTGGCTGGGCTGCTCTTAAATTCAAGTTATAAATAAAGACACTTCACTACAGTCCATCTTTATTCTAATATTCTTTTTTTTTTTTAAAGCAGTTTGTTGCAAGAATCAATAGATTGTATGAATGCAACTGATCACTAATAATTTGTTTGGGCAAATGAACTTTACCAGCAACATCACAACATGTCTATGTTTACCTGGTATGTGGGAAATAATGCAGAAAAAGAGTAAAGCCTTCATGCTGAAATAGTTGACTTGATGTGAACTTGTGCCTAGATAGAAGAAATATACGACACTTAAGCATGGCATCTTAATATCTCTGCTAAATTTTTTGTCTATTAAATTACCTTACTGATTTCAAAGAATTTTTTTTAATGGATAATAGACTATACACAATTAAGTGACTTGCTATGGGAAAATGAAACTGAAAAATAATAGTTTGTGGGAATTTCCGTTATTAGTGTATTTCATGAGAATTAAAATAAAAATTTTAAAAAAGGATTATTTTTTTCATGGAGACTTGAAAAAAATAAAAATAAAATGTTTCTATGTCGAAAAAAGGGAAGTTTATTTCCTTTCAATTTCAAAATAACGTCCACAGTTTCCCCCACAAATTTCTTCCACGTCACAAGTTCGTGACAAAATACGAAACTAAAACTCATTTTTTTATTTTTTCAAAGGTTTATTGGGCGTATGTAAATGTAGCAGTGACAGAATCTTTGGCTTGTTCATTTGCAATTTTTATTTTCATGCAGGGTCTACCGTTGATCAATTTGCTAAAACTTTATTTCAATAATATTTTTTTAAAAGTATTTACTTGGTTTTTTTAAAAAGCAAATTGTAATAATTATAATGATATTCTACCTCTACGACTAATTCTAGTACTAGTACTAGTAAGACTACACTAAAACTAAATCTAAAATCTAATACTAGACCCAATACTAGCACTAGTGTTAACGACTAACGAACGAACGCTTAAAGTCACATTAGAATGTTAATAATTATCTCCGCTAATTTTAAATTGCACCTAGAAGATTGTTTCCAGTGAGATTAATGTATCAAGAACACACTGTAGTTACGAATATTTCAGAAAATTTTGACACCACTTTCTAAAAACAGCATATAACTGATTTGGGTAATGACGTTTTCCAGTCTTAGAAAAAATAGTCACATGTGAAGATGACTTTTAATTACCCATTTCTAAAAATTGTTACTATACTCGTAGAATAAAGGATGGAAAGGAAATGTGAACTAAACAAATCAGAAATAATTTAAAGTCAATATTTACTGTCATAATTTTCCACAACAAAAAAAAGTATTAGCAAATAATATAAACAAATTTTTACCAAAATAATTAGTTTCAAAGAGTGTTTCATGTATAGAAACACACTTTTAGTAGCCACGAAACTTTCAATGAATATTTATGGACAAAATGTCTTTTTTTTTTTTAACCAAATAAATACATACGGACAAACGAAAAAATATTTTTTATAGAGCTTGTCATTTCTAGGCCAGGAAAACGTCATACCTCAATAAGTAATTTTTCTATTTTTAGACAACATTTTAGCGAAATAATTTCTTCAGGCAAACATACAAAGGAATCAATAAATTCTTTAAATTGTCATAATTGTAAAATTACGAAACTGTCTTTTCTTGTTCAAGTCCGAAAAGCTGTTTAAAATTAACCAAGAATTAACAAATAGCTGATAAGATAATTCCTTCTCAATATACATACGTTTGCATATTGACTAGTGTCATTTTTTAAATTTTTCAAAATTTGTCCACCTAAATAACATGATATTTCTACAGGATTTTTCAATTCTAAAACCGGAAAACGTCAAAGCTCAATGAGAAATGTTTTAATTTTAGATTACATTTTAGCGGAACACTGCTTTGAAGCATAAATACAGACGAATTACTATATCCTTATTCAAGTCCAATAAGCTGTCTTAAATTAACGAAGAGTCCAATTTAATAGAAGGCTGTCATCGACAGCGATTGGTCCCTCAAACTCCTACAGACTCCCACGGCCAATCAGAAAAATTAAATAGCATTTTTCATTTTGAACAAGTTTATGGGGATGTTCAAAGCGAGTCACGTTTCGTGCTGCATTTTTTTACCACGTTTTTCTTAGTTTGCTTTCTTGTCTGTTTGTCTTTCCGGGGCAAAAATTGAATTCCTTTTTTGAACCACTTCTGATCATCCAATTTTGATGAAATTTTGCATGCATACTTGATTCACATGACAATTTAATATTTCATTAATTATAGTACTCAATTCTACTTAATTATAGTAGAATTAAATTCTATTTTTCCTTATATGGAATAACTAATCAAATGTCAATGATTTCTTGTGTTTTCCGGAAAATGTTTCGTTAAGCAGGCATGTAAATCTCAACAGACAATTTATGGGATTAGATTGTCTGTTTTGAAATTGATTATATGTTTAATATTTAAATGTGATCTAAATATAATAGCTTAGATTAATAATATATATATATAAAAGCTTTTTAAAACACCACGTTTTTCATTTGAACTAAAAAGTATAAAATAAAAATATTTTTAAAAAAGTTTTAAAGATACCACGTTTTGTGAACTAAAAAGAAGAAAATAAATTTTTTCTTGGGCTATGTTGGAACTTCCCTTCCCCTGGGCTGAGCCAGAACTGTTTTGTTGGATGCACATTGTGGACATTTTGTACATACACACTCTTACACACCAAAATATTTTCGAACTAAAAACGTNACGTTTTTAGTTCGAAAATATTTTGGTGTGTAAGAGTGTGTATGTACAAAATGTCCACAATGTGCATCCAACAAAACAGTTCTGGCTCAGCCCAGGGGAAGGGAAGTTCCAACATAGCCCAAGAAAAAATTTATTTTCTTCTTTTTAGTTCACAAAACGTGGTATCTTTAAAACTTTTTTTAAAATATTTTTATTCCAAAACTTTATTTTGAACAGTACGTTTTTTAAATTATTTTATTGTCAAACTACGGTGCGCACATTTTCGTGTAAGCATATTAAATCGAGCTGTGGTACTTTCTTTAATTGATAGAGACGTAAAAATGTTTCATTACAATTGTCAAACGATGTAAGGGGTTTATTTTTTGACGTTTATATGAAGTAGTGAATTTGGTTAAATTCTGTTGTCATACACTTTTCGTCATTAATTTTAAATTCTTATTCTGTAATTATTATATGAATTTTACGTGGACAGCGATGGCCAAAGTTTTAAATTTCTAATATAGAGGTATAAATATGAATATTTAAATTCTATTCCTGTATTCGTTTAAAAAAAGCTAGGAGAGAGCCGGATATCAGGCTTGCTGGATATACCAACCAGATATCGAGATTTTCATAACTTTCCGGATACGAAAAATACTTATCGCATATCCGAACAATATCTGGAAATTAGTGTATTAAGGAATCTTTTTAATAAAAATTAAATTAATATTAAAAGTTTATAAAGAAATATAGAAAAAGTAAAAGATAATAACCAGAAACGAGCTGCATGCGTTGGGATTTATGGTCAAAAACCTTTTTTACAGGTTATTTATTTTAAGTATACTGCTACGACAAAGTAACGGCAGACAACCCGCGCGGATGTTGCTGGTGCTACGACATGTCGTAACGCCAGCAACATCCGACCGGGTTGTCTGCCGTTACGACAAGTTATGGCATGTCGTAAACAATTTTCTGTATTTTCAAATATGCTATTACTAATACTTAAATACTAAACCATAATTCTCATAATAAATATTTAGATCACTAGATAAGCTTATTAATGAATTTTAAAGGTTTAAAAGAAAATCTAGATTGAGCCATTAAATGAAAAACATTTATAAATTTAAAAAATTAATCTTATTTATCACCTTCGCTAGATCAAGTAACAAGCCGGCTGCCTCGCAATGATAACACACTAGTGATAGCGGGATCGAATCCCGCCGACGTCATGTTTTTTTTTTTTTTAATTTCATAAAAAAAATTTTTAAACATCATAATGAGTATGCAAATAATTTTTGTTATTATTCTGAAAAGCAGATAAGTTGACTTATTCTGTTTTTAGACTAGTCGTAACACTAGCCAAATAACATATGCTTGACTAGAGTTACGACAACCGGGCAGGTCGTCTGCTGCTACGACAGTCGTAAAAATGTGTTATGTGCTTACTTACAGTTACGACTAAAACTGTATTTAATTATGCTAATATTATTTTTTTCTTTTGATTCGTGAGTTGACAGTCAGTCGGCATCACCAACGAAAAAGGTGAGGCAAGAGTTTAAAAAATGACTATAAACCATCACTGTTACTAAATTTGTTTGAAAGATATTTTTGAAAAATTCTCTGAATTGAAGGCATCGCGAAAAAGTGCTGAACACAAGCGGGGTCTGGGGGGCTGCGGAATTTGAAGCCATTGTCAGACGAAGGAGGCATAGTGTATCATGCCCCGCAGACTTGCTCGTCATAAATAGTGCAAAGAGAGGCGGGAGGGGGGGCGCTGAGAAAACGGACACAAACAGCAGCACGAAGTAATGGGGAAAAAGGCGAGTAAACGAGGAGGCCTGTGCAGTTATTACCTGCCCCCCCCCCCTTTCAATAGTAATAGTATTAGTAATAGAGTGAAAATGATGTAGAAGGATGAATGGAATGGTTTCCTGTGAAAAGTCTGCACACGGCACATTTTATTATTCCACACGAAACTAATTATTTTAGGCCTACATTCTTGCGATTGTGCGCGAATCAGTTGCTTGCGGATTTTCATTTACGGCTTTAGGCTTTACGGTATACTCTAAATTTTAATTTATCGGCATCACTTACACAAGTATACTATAGTATAGCAAAATCGGCTGATAATATCAGTGATATACTTATAATCGCTAGACCAATAGCAAAATTAAATCAAAATCTATTT
>MUZC01001755.1:361244-372495 GCA_002072015.1 Radix auricularia | reverse complement strand
TATTGTATATATATATATATAACTCCGTCTTATTTTAACCCTTTTAAAAAAGCTGATGGCCATTTATTTTTAAATCATATTTAGTTTCGAATTCTGACGCCATTTTGAGAAATGGTATGCCTTATATTCGAGAAAAACGATGAAAAGTTCAAACATGTTTACTTCAGTCTTTCAAATAATTTTAAATATACTTATTTTAAAATGACAAAGTTTTCAATTTACCTAATCTTCTGGCCTGTAATATTTTCAAAAATACCGTAAGTTCGCCGTTTAACAGAAAATCTGACCTAGCGAGCTATTCCAAATATTCAAGTAGGGCTTCTTAAAAATAATAATATCGGAAATTTCCCTTCTTACTATACCGCTATAGTTAAAAAGCCCAACGATTGGTTGATATTCCATGATATTACCTATAGCACTCGACACAGTCTTGCGAATATTTGTTTCCGGAGTACGTAAAAATGTAGAACATTATTTCTTTAAAATCACCCAACAGGTCAAGGGTATTTAAGGTTTTAGATTTAGTTTACAAAACATTAGTTCAACTCATATAGCGTTTCAGTACTAAAACTTTTAACTAAAATTCATCATAATATTTTACAGCTTTTTTAAAAATTGTATTTTTTTGGAAGGAGCATTCAACAATATTTCATATTTCTTAGAAATTTTCAAAAATCTTTTGAGCACAAGTCAAACGCAAGCTATTGAATCACACACTTTATACATAATTTAGGAATTTAAAGTTAAGAGTGTATTATTGCTTTGTTGCTTGTTTGTTTGTTGTTGTTTTTTTAGTTTTTTTTTTTTAAATTTTATTAAAGTTATTAAATTATTTTTAAAAATTACACTATTTACAATTATTTAGTAAATTCAATGTGCCTTGATCAGGGTTATGTTTACGGTGAAAAGGAGGCTAAGCATTGGCAGCAAATAAACAGAATGGATCTTAAACTATATTAAACTACTATAGTGCACTAAACTCCAATGGTCCATTCCTTTGGAAACGGAGCTCCAAATTACTTTTTTGCGCAAACATGTAAAATTTAATTACACCTTTAGTTTTACAAATTTTTTTTTGAGAAATATATATGAAAAATTAATTTATTATGAATTTTATTGAAATGAACAATTGTTTCTAGCTTTCAGTATTGCACCTAATGGGCCTGGGGCCCTTAATGTCTATTTTAGTTGTTGTCTGTATGAGCTATGCAAAAATTAGTTTTAGCTTTAGCTCCTTGGTAAAGTGATTGTTCTTAAACAAAACTTGTTATATAAAAACTTTGATCGCATATATTGAAATAATATAGGCTACTTTCAAGATCTTATTCCCAATTTAATTTTACACCTATCTTAATTAACAAATAATGACAAATAGATAAGCGTAGGTCGCAACAATCTTCTGTGCAGAAGGATCATCTGTAAAATATTGGGATTTTAGCACTTTTCCCGCAAATGTTTCTGGCATAATTGTTTTTAAAAGGTACCACTCATTGGCTTTTTGAATGTGTTCCTTTTTCCTTTTTATTTAGATAGTTGCAAAAACTTAACAGGTCAGATAGTATTTTAATACATGAGAAAAATACTAAAGACGTTTCATGTGAAACAAAAAAGATTTACAAATCTACTCATCAAAATTCACGTATATATTATATCATCATCAGTCCTGTGACCGTTGCGGACTTTGGGGGAAACGGATAATTCCAACTACCAAGTGCTTCAAGACTGCATAATTTAAGACGCATCTTTTCAAAATTTATTTTCAAAATCAAGGAAACAACACTTCTGTAAATGATTAACTTATCTTATGTGTAAAGTACTGTCATTTATATTGTTTTTATTGTTATAATATGAATGTTTTTTTAATACGTATGTGTATGTTATTATCATTATGTCAAGCGCTGTGAGCCCAGTTCCCAGTGGGATACAGCGTTATACAAATTATCAATTTATTATATTATTATTAATAGACATTTCAACAGACAACGATCTTCACATTCGCCTATCATAAAATAAATTAAGCCCAAGGAATGCTTATTTTAATATAGTAAACATATTTTGTAAACATAATAATAATATACACGCTGGTTAAAGCAAAAAAAGTTAAAATGCAATTTGGAAATCAACAGCGCTATAGATTGTAATTAAAATGCAGGTAGATAATTAGGAAATGTGGCATTTTTTCAGATGACTTTCAAAATCCATGGGATATCCGCACATTTTCATCCCCCCCCCCTCTCATGAAAAGAAAAGTAAGTTTAATAGATAAGATTAAGCATTGCTACGTTTGTGTTATGAACTCATAACTTCTGTTGTTTTCCCTTTTTTTTACATTAAATTAAATTTTAAAAAATGTGTGTGTTGTTGTTGTCTTTCAATCTTGTGAAACGGAGATTTTAATGTGTCACTATGTAAAATTCACTGACCAATGTTTTCGAAAATAAAATAAACAGTAAAGACATGATTATTCATTTTTTTTAAAAAACTTTTATTTATTCGAGCAAAATTATTATACATTTTAATATACATTTCATTTTTGTTCGGTATACTCAGTGCATAATCATTTTAAGTATAATAATACTTATGGCACACTTATGTAGCCGAGTGGTGGCTAAATGGAATGTTATTATATTCATCACACACTTACTTGACAGCTTATCACACAATGAATGAATGCAGGTCAAGAGATTGATACTAGAAATAAATCTGGCTACTTTGTACGGTTGACCGAAATCCTAAGGTTAAGTATAACTCAATCAGTTAACTTGACGTTAACATGGAACATAGTGTACAGTGTTGTCTTACCTAAACCCTATGTCACCTTTACTTTCTGTCCACTTAACCTGTAGGTGGGTGACTCCCTGTCCAGTTATGTCCTCTCCTTATATTGTTGGCCAAATGAATGTGAATGAGACTTTTTTTACTGCCAACAATAAAATGTGCAGTCATTTACTCCCTTACTCAGGTCCCCATAAACTATCTTTGACATACATTGGTCTCTGGTTAAATCTAACAGCTTATAGAATTTTTCGTCCGGTAACTGTCAATCATCTGTAACCTAACGCTAGGTCCGTCGTTCTGCACTCCTGCTTGGGCGAGGTCTTGTCGGGAGTGTTATCACGGGGATGGGGGAAGAGTGGGGGTAGGCATTTTGTGGTTGGCGCACACTGTCCCAATTAAAGTAATAATTTAGTAATAATGTCTCCAAGTGTACTCATTCATTAAAAAATACGATGATAGCAGCCTAGTCCAAGAGATACCAATACCATTGCAATATAGTTATAATTCACTGACAAAGAATGTTACGATATTCTTCCCGTACGTAGTTGATATGTTTACTTATCTTAATCCGAACATCCCCACATCTAAACTATCAAGTCTGACACTTATATGCTGGCATTCATTGTTACATTTCATTATATTATATATATGCATGTATTCGTTTCTTAAAACTTCCACAACCAATCTTATAATTTAACGACTTTTTTATAAATAAAAAAAATTAAAAAAAACATTTATAGGACGGTGTGTAGTTAAATGCATATAATATAATAAAATTTGGCTGCCTCTTTAGTTTAATGAAATTTATTTTTAAATCTATTATTGTACAAAAAACTCAGTTATTGAAATGAATGAGAGGAGATAACGCGGGGCAGTATATTTATATATTTCTTCTTTGAGCGTAAGAAAGAATAGTCTCATAAGCAACTCTACATTCTACTACCTTCGACTGCTCTACCAGAAGCTATGATATATTATTCAACATCTTCACTTGCCTTATATAATAATGTCATTTATTTTTGTGACTGTTTTCATAAACTGTTTGCAACAACGAGATTTAATTTAATATAAAACATTCACTAAAATATATTCAGAGATTCTGCAATTTTATGCAGACATACGTTGGCGTTCTACTATTTGTAACTAATTAAGATAAAATTTGTCTGTATTTATACGAATACAACATAATGTTTTGTTGAAGACGTGAGGTGAGATTTGGGTTACATCAATTTAGTCCATTACTTAATGCCAAGGCACCCCTTCCACCCAGTATAATTGGGAAAACCAGAGTTCAAACTGCAGTTTAGTTACGAAAATGGTCTAATTAAATTATAATTTACACATCTCTACTTGATATGACATTTTTTACATACATTTTTTCCCTGTTCCTGTTGTTCAATGGGCTAAAAGTTTGGAACACACTTGATACTAGGTGGTATTTTAATCATGTTTTTTCTCCAAATTTGGTGCTGAACCTTTTATCTTTCACCGTAACAATTTTTCAAAACGCAAGCTAACTTTTCAGAAAGTTTCTAAACAACTTTTATATCAAAAATCTTATTTCAGTTAACATACTTAAAAAATCATGAAACGTTTATTTAACTAGTAAGAGAAAGTAAAATAATGTTGTTTAGAAGGAAATTTTTTTAGTTAATATTTTAAAAAATATACATATATAAGTTGTATGTGTCCAGTAAAAGTCATTCACTCTATTTTTCTTATTCAATATGTTGCCAGGTAAACTCCAATCCACGGTTATGTATGTCATTTCCTGGTGTCCACACCCCTCAACAAAAGTACATCAAATCGCTGACTTTGACATCATGTAGTTTTGAGGGTTCTTGAACAGGCGAATGACTTCGTAGTTTTGAAGAAAGTTAGACTTTCTACAATGAGTAAAGGGCAGAATTCTTGTCATCTCTCTCTAGAAATTAAGGCAGCTGGCCACTCCTATTTTACTAAGAGGTCGACTGATAACTGGTCACTGTACCTGCGTGAGTAACATCAAAAGGCGTTTAATTGCGGGTTTCTCTCAGGAGAAAACAAAACGTGTTATAGCAAAATTAGCTTATGATGAGAATTACGAAGATCAATAAAATATTATTTTTTTGAAGTATTTCCAATCTAATGTAAAAAGCAGCAAGTTATATGTATAGAAGCATTTTTAACAATACATATTTTTGTAATTGCTTTGTCAAATTAGTTTTTGTAAAGTTTGTGAAAAAAAATAATTTGCTCATAAGAGAAGCCCTGTAAACAATATAGTTTTCATTTATTACAATTCTTTCATTCAGGAGAAAGAGATGTCGACAGAAGGTCAAAGCTATTGTATTTTAAAGTTTATATTTTTACTTTCCCGAGGCCCTGGTAGAAAATATATTAAATGATGATTTCCGTTCCCTCTGTTGTATCGTTCATAGATTTTTAATGTGTATTTTTAAGGTTTAAAGACTGCTAACTTTGTTCTTCTATAGTTTTGCATGATATTTTCACAAGTTTAGTTTTCTTTCCGTGTCTCTTGGAATGGACAAAGCAGTTTACATGTAGATCTTAGTTCGAAATACGAACGTAAAATCCAAGATACAAAAGCAATCCCGGAACAGATTAATTTTGTATATCTAAGTACCACTGTTTTGGATAAAGACGTAAAACAATCAATTCGTGTTTAATCTCAACAGAGGAAGTTTTCTCACTACCCTCAACATAACATTGCTATACATTGACTCAGTGCCACACCATCTACAACGATTAAAGTCATCCAAAGGTCATGAAGGACATTTCCTCGAGTTGACATATGTTAAATTCTACGGTGTCTTTATAGCAATGGTTTTGTATTGGAGTTTCTATAAAGCATTTTACCTGTATGCATTGTTCCTTGAGGTAATATTTATTAGTTTCCTAAGTTTTGTCTGTCCACCTGTAACAACGAATGCAATTTTTATGCAAAACATGACATTTGAAGTTGTTTGCTTATAATTTCTTTTTTCTGAAATCTTTTTAACTATATATATTCTTTTAGAATTAACAATTACAATTTTTATAATGAATAATACACATTCATAATCAAATTCTTTTCAAATAAATAAAAATTATTAATTAACTAATTAAAAAATACAGTGGTTTTCGATAAAAGTGATAAAGATCGAAGATAAATAAAACTCACCTCTGCTTGTTCATTAGGAAAATCATAATTCTGTCTAGATCTATATAATTTATATCTGTTTAAAGAAATATAAAATTTAAAAAATATGTATGTTGGAATACACAAGATTGATTTATTTCTATGTAGATCTAAAGATCTACTGGAATGAGAGTCTTCATCTGGCATGACATTATATTAATTTGTATTCCATGGGGAGACATTTCAAGGAAAGAATTCCAATTTAAAACATACAGATTTCTTGTTAAGGTTTGACGTTTTCAATGGTGATATCTTATCTTAATTGTTACAGACGCTCTTTCTATACAGAAGATTATTACATCCTACGATCATCTATGATTTGTGTTTAGTCCTGTATTCTTATTAGAGTTTCAAATCAAGATAAAGAGTTGGCTTTCCTGGTTTCTTTAGGCAACCCAGTCCAAGCCCGAATTCGGACGAGAATAAAAAAAAAACTTGTATGTGTTTGTTCTTGCATACGAAACAAGAACGGTGTTTTTATCATGTGTGTCTATCTGAGGGTTGTATTAAGTTATCTTTGTGTTGTATTTCTAAATATGAATTAATTTCTTTATGTATAATTACTCATTTACTCTTGGTTCTTCCAACCTCTAGTGTTTCAAGGTTTAATGAGAGGTTTAATAGTGTTATTTTTGTCGATTTGAATATTCTCCAGGAATGAATCTGGCAGCTCTTTTTTGGATTTGTTCTAACTTATCAATATTTTATTTGGTGTATGGGTCCAATACAGAAGATGCATATTCTAGTATAGGTCTCACGATGGTGAGGTAACATTTTAGTTTTATATCTTTGTTACATTTGTAAAAGTTTATTTTTTTAATAAAACCTAAGGGTTTTGTTTTATTTTTAATACCATCATTGATATATGGATTCCATGATAGTTTCTCATTTATTATAACTCCTAAAGTATTTTGCATCTTAAGTTTGGGATAGTTCTTTTCCAATATTAAAGTATTTTGAATTTATTTGTTTCCTTTTCTTTGTTACTCAGTTAACAATTTTCTGGGTGGAAGGACATACTCCAGTTAGTTTCCCACTTTATTAATTCATCTAAGTCTTTTTGTAAAAAAATATGTTAACTTGTTCTGATTTAATTGTTCTATAGATTATACAATCATCAGTAAAAAACCTAAATTTTGTTCCTTTTGAGATGTTGTTAGGTATATCACGTATATAAATTAAAATGTGTAAAGGACCTAGGACAGTTCCTTGTGGAACTCCAGAGTTAACCTTTATTGGTGCAGATTTAGATCCATTTATCCTTACAGTTTGTTCCCTACCCAACAGGAAGTCTTTGATCCAATTATTTAAGGGACTTGAGATTCCAAAGTTTTTTTAAAGTAAACTAAGGTGGTGTACTTTGTCACATGCTTTTGATAAATCTATTAATATTGTATTATTTGATAATTATTGTCCAAACCTTTTGATAGTTCATCTATTAGACCTATTAACTGTGTTTCACATGATTTGGTTTTTCTAAAGCCATGTTGATGTGGGCATAGGGCATTATATTTGTCAAGTTGATTAACTATTCTACTATATATTATGTGTTCTAGTAGTTTACAGGTGATACTAGTAGAAGATACAGGTCTGTGATTACCGGGGTCTAATTTATCACCTTTCTTAAAGAGTGGAATTACGTTAGCTAATTTTCAATCCTGGGGCATTTTACCCTGGTTTAAAGAGGTTTGAGGTTTGAAAAAGAACTGCAAGGATTGGGGACAGTCCATTGCTTAATTCTTTTAATAACCTGGCACGCAATTCATCTGGGCCAGTAGCTTTGTTTGTTTTTTTTTTTAAAGTTTTTTTAGGAGTGAATCTATACCTATCTCGTCTACAATTATGCTACCTATTTCTACCATTTTATTTAAATTGACTAGGTCTTACAGTAAGGGGTAAGTTAATATGTATGTTAGGGTTGGGCTTCATTTTAGTGATAAGAATATGGGAAATGTTTTTTTAGTTAGGGCTAAAAAGGGTTACGATTTACCTAAGGTTTATGATTAGTTTAAACTAGAAAGATAGTAAAAAGTAAAGAGTACATTTCATCAAAATTTAGAAGATAAAACTCACTGTATTGGTTAATTAAAGTATTACATTTAAGCATTTTTACGTCAAGATAGAACTTTGCCTATGTTATCAAAAATGTAACTAATAAGACAAATGGTGGTAGGTATGTTGGTCGAGCTTGAGAACTTTTCAATCTGAAGGAAACCAACACGTCACGTCCTCAGTGGCGTCATGAGGGGGGGGGGGTGACACCAAAATCAAAAATTTTACTTTGTTTGATTTTATGTCAGAAAAAAAGAAGACACATTTCTTTCAACTAGAAAGGAATTAAGAAATACAATGAAATACGTTAAGCGCGAAACTTTTAATTAAAAAATATTAGTTAACCTGCAAAATAAAACAGTCATAACACACAAACAACATTAAAACAAATTCGGAAAAATAGCATCTTTAAATAGGCTGGGCATGACAGAGGCGGTGTCTTCTGTTTTAAAAGATATAAAGCCATTTGGACTGTGAAATACACCGACAGCATGGAAGAATCCCATCTCACTACTCCCTCCACCACAGTGGGGTGGGGGGAGTACGATTTGTCTCCCCAAAAAATCTTTGTGGTTACTTTTTAAGAAGAAAGTTATGAATACAATGTCTTTGAGTTAATATTTTGTTTTATTTATATTAATTCAGGACGTGCAAGCATAGATATACATGTTGATATAGTCTATAAGCAGTCCTCCGGTTACGACGGTCTCATCCCGACTATTACGCTGTTTCGTGGTTACGAACGCGCCCTCATTAAGATTAATATTACGCTTTATTCTGTATTTTTTAATGTTTTTCTTTTTAACTTCAGTTTTTTATGAGGTAACGAAGTGGGTTTTTTTTTTCATATTCATAAAAATATTTATTATTATTATTTCAACCTATAACTTTCGTTTACGAACTTTTCTCATCATCTTCGGCGTCTGCGCTTCCTCCTAGGACATAGGACACTTACAAGAGACCTCCAGGCATCTCTCTCATTGGCCAGTTTCTCCTCAATCATCTTCCATTCATGGCCAAGATCCTGGAGAATTTTTCTCATTGCGAATTGATAAATCAAGTCAGTAAAGCTAAGTAAGCTTATAAGTTCCTTTTCAATGTTCATTAGAGACAGCATATTGTCGAGAATGTAGGGCAGTTATGGCTCTAGAGAATGTTTGGTCCTTTGGGGTGCGGCGTTACTTCCGGGCGAGTCCAGAGGGCCAGAGGTGCTAAATGTGACGTTCAGATGTTACCTCGCTTGAATTGGGAATCAAGAGACAAGGAAACCGCGAACAATTCTTTGAAGACGAAAGCTGAGCAAGCTGACCATTATTCTAGCTCGGGTGTTAGATCCGCAGTCCGAGGGACTTGGCCGAAACAGTTAGATGAAAGGGAGCCGACAATTGAGAACGGGTCGTGCAGTGGACGAGGGAATGGGGATGTGACCAGAGCGGGAGACTGAAGGGTACTATAGGGGATACACTCAGACTCACAAGGACACACACAGATAGTTGGAGATATGAATAGGCACTGAGTTAGGGACAATTAGATAGAGTAACGATAGTCAGAGCAAAGAAGGTAGGAAATAAACAAAAATTTAGTTGTACATTAGTCTTTGAGTTGGTGTCATAATAAGTAACCAAGAGCGTGTACTGTGTGGAGAAATGGAGTGAAGGAACCAAAGACAATAAACACAAGAACAACCGAGTTTCTCTACAATATCAATCTAATCTTGGTTGTCCCATGCAAATTCTAACTCATTTTTGAAATTCTTTTCAACTTTATAAATGATCGCTCTCTGCAGCATTTTGACGTCATCATTGAGAGTTAGATGTGGAATGCTATGTTACATTTGTAAAGGACTGTGTAAAATTGAGCTCATTCAAAAGCAGCTCTTTGCACGTGCTTTGAATTTCATTTCACATTTTGCTACTTCCTTTTACTTATCTTGAGCCCGGGGATGGACAATATCATTTTTAAGGGTTCTGAAAATTGAACAAATTCTGAGGGTAAGCAGTCTTCGAAATCACTCGAATATTCTTCAATTAACTTGGCTGCTCACCATAGAATGGCATCATTGCTGAGCTCAGTTAGGTTTGTAAGAAATACAAACTTCTCAGTGGATGTCTTTATATGCGCCTTTACAGATGCTGTAGGGCTCAAGAACGTTTTTCAATGATTTTCAAAAATACCGTTTTGGTGATGTCGCTTTATCAAACTGACACTTTCTCTTCTTTGATAGGATTGAAGATTGTTTATTCTCTATTTTCCATGGAATTGTCCTTTCCTTTGTCTTTATAGGAATGAAATTCAGAATGTAGTCTTTTAACAAACGCAATGAGAGACTTCAAATGCATGGCTTATTTCAAAAATATCCTCGGTTATTGAAGAGATACGTTCATGTTCTGAAATCTGTCCAAATTGTTTCCCAAATTTTAAGTAAAATAGCGACATCCAGTTGTAAAATTTCTTCCGAAATCCTTTAGCTTCAAGTCAAGTCACAGGGCTGATTTTCGTTAGTTGCTAATTCTTTCAGTGCTGCAATATTATCATGGTATGATTTATTAACCAACCTTACAGCTTCTTGTCGGGCTGACCATCTTGTGTCACACAGGCTTTTTTAACAAGTACCATCTGTTTTTGAAGTACTAGTCAACGATGAGTAGATGTAACAACCCTGGGATAAAGATTTTGCAGACGACAAAACAAATCTGACTGCACCAGGACAACCTGCTGCACTTTTCCCAACCAAATTAAGGGAATGAGCTGTGCACAGCACATAATGAGCAACGCTGCATTTCTCATGAAGAATAGCCTGCACTCAGCTATACTTCCAAATCAAATTTGCAGCATTACAGTATGACTGTTCAGGGCATTTTCAGGCATTCATACAAATAATTTCCCATCTTTATTATAGACTAAAATAACATTTAAATCAGTGGGGCCCCTGGCTTTAGCTCGCTCAGCCCACCCTCTTTTCATCCGCAATGACTATGTGTGACGAGGGGGAGGATGTGTTTAAAAAATATGACGTCACACAAAAAACGCACAACTTTAAATCAAAGTTTCCACCTAAAAATATGTTTGTTTATAATTTATTTAACTACGTTTTCAATGGCTTCGTGCGTGTTACAACATTAAAGTGCAGATCTACACTAAATACATATGGAAATGACAACAAAAAAAATTCAACATTGTAATTTTAATTTAGAAATTAAGGCTTGTTTTTTTTTTCTTTCTATTTTTTTTTTTTGGGGG
>MUZC01001755.1:332122-361228 GCA_002072015.1 Radix auricularia | reverse complement strand
GGGGGGGGGGGGGGTGTCAAAGCTTTGTGACGTCTTAGCGGAAAAAAGTGTTGGGGTATAGGTTTTTTTGTAAAATACGTAACCTCATGTGAAGTCATTTATGGATGGCCCCTTGTGTCGTGAAGTGGTGACACAAGGAACTACCGCCCTGGGTGACAACAACCCAGCGACGCCTCTGCACCTCCTAAAACTTGGTTTGTAATTCATCTGGTTTAGCTCTATACCAAAATGTCTAATTAAAGTAACACTTACCCAAATATCACTGCCAACACAATCACCACACAAGGGATAGCTATATAACCTGAGTCGGTTTGATTATCATTTCTTTTTTGTGGAATATCTGTTTAAAGAAAGCATTTAAAGAAGTTAAATCATTACTTTCTTATGCCATATTTTAACTAAAATCTTAATTGTGTGTTGGGAACACTATTTCGTTAAGTTAAGTCGATTTTTTTACTAAGATTTGGCTTTGGCCTAGAGTAAAAGTATATAAAAATACTAATAATAAAAAAAATGTTTTCTTTTCTTAAGTAATTATAATATATTTTTTAGTTGGGCTGTTAAAGATTAATTTAAATTTCATCGATAACGTTTGAAAAATTAACTATTGATTAATCGTTTAATTTTGATTAACGCCAAAAATTCAAATTTATCGTATCATTTATTAAACTTAGTCGTGGTAAATCGAAAAACACTGGGATGTCAACAACACAAACAGACACGTGTATTGACATAATTTGGTGCACGTAATGAGCGGGTTTATGGACAATATAACAAACCGAGCTGAACAATCGTTCCATAGCTTTAATTTGTCTTAACTGAAGTTTAAAATGCAGTACATCTTAGATATACAGACGCTCCATCTATTAAGAAGATAATTGCGTCCAAAGACCATGACGGATGATCTGTTGGCAAGTGATGCAGGGTTCATAAGCCACGGCTATGAGGGTTCCACGCATTACCCAGCCGCCTATCTAATGTTAGGCACCTATTTGGAGCTGGGTGGACTCAGGGACGCCATAAACCCTGGGAACAAATCTTTGCCTTCGCATGGATTCGAACCCGCGTCAATCAGTGCGCTACCACTCGACCACCGTGTTTGGTTTTATATGTTGGCGAAGTGTTAGAACCATGGTTCCCTTTAAGCAATGCGGCTGTGCACATATTTGTCCCACGTCACGCTGGAGTTTAGAACCACCGCGCAACAAATTTTGTGAAATATTTATAACATCCATATCATTATAACCACACACTCACACATATATATATATATATATATATATATATATATACATAGTTGTTAAGTTCCCCGTTTCTTGTGCGGACAGCCAGAAAATGCTCATTAACACGCGATGTGATACCCTCTGATTCAGAAATTTAGAATATGTCTAATTTACTTCTGATTTTGATGTCACATTGATGCTCAATCACTTGTCCATCGAGCCTGCATAGAGCGTATTTTATTTTGACCTCTACGTTCTTATCCTCGATGTTGTCATACTTCCTTTGAAGACGAGCTCCCCCTATCCCGTGAGTTATTTCAGATGAATCATTTGTAGTTATCTCTATGACACACGGCTGCACCTGACGAGCATTGCACGAGAAGTCAACGATAAGTGTTCTTTCTTCCAAGGTGAGAATACAGTTACTCGGGTCAATCACAAGTTGGTTATTGATCCTGATTTCTCCTGATATGTTTGTGGCATCTGCGGTATAAAGAAATGTCTTGTGATATTTATTCAAGATTATTTCAACAAACTTCAATTTAAAAAATTGTTGTATAAAATCTAACTTCTTTGCTATTACCACCTTGCAGATTTTTTAATGACACTTGTGGCTATTTCCTTATAGAATTTTGTATATTGTAAAGAAAGAAGGAGCGCAGAATTTAGATTTTCCTAACATTTCACTAAACAGTTTAAATTATTTTTCCACATCTTAAAAGATACCTTATATGAGATATGGGTAACAAAATGTATAAACTACCTCCATAACAATCTGTAAACTACCTCCATAACAATCTATAAACTACCTCCATAACAATCTATAATCTACCTCCATAACAATCTGTAAACTACCTCCATAACAATCTATAAACTACCTCCATCTATGGCTGAGTGGGCTAAAGCCACGGGCCCCCGACGATTTGGGGCCCCAAAACTTTTTATATTTTATAATAAAAGTGTACAAATGTTTGCACGAACCCTTGAAAATATAATAAATTAAATACATTTATAAACATTATCTATTAAACAGATTGCGATTCCAGAGTTGCGAAGTCTTAAATGCCAGATCTTCCCAGCCAGGGGTAAAAAAATTCCCAAATTGGGCTAAAAATTCCGAAATGCATTAAAAATGTTGGGAAAATCTGAAAAGTGGCAACTTGAATTAAATGCTTTCGCATTCATTTAATGACTTTTGACTTCCAAATTAAAAAATAATAAATATTTTTAAAAGGGTACTTTATATTTTTATATAATCTGTACGTTTTTTTTTTAATTTGGCTACAAAACCTCCATAACAATCTCTAAACTACCTCGATAACAATCTATAAACCAACCCAAACTAAAGATGCAAAATACTTAGGAGTCATAATAAATGATAAACTATCTTGGAATCCCCATGTCAATGAAGTTATTAAAAAATCAAACAAAACCTTAGGCTTTATAAAAAGAAACTTTTACAAATGTAACAAAGATATAAAACTAAAATGCTACCTCACCCTGGTGAGACCTATACTAGAATATGCATCTTCTGTATGGGACCCATCCACCAAAGAAAATATTGATAAGTTAGAAGAAATAAAAAAAAAAAGAGCTGCCATATATAATCATTTCTGGAGAATACTCAAAACTGACCAGAGTAACACCATCAGTTAAATCATTAAACCTTGAAACACTAGAGGATAGAAGAACCAAGAGTAAATTAGTAATTATACATAAGGCAATTTATTCGAATTGAGAAATACAACACAAATATAACTTATACAACCCTCAAATAGACATAAAGATAAAAACACCTTTCTTATTCCATGTGCAAGAATAAACACATACAAGTTTTTTGTCATTCCGTCCGGTATTCGAGCGTGGAATGGGTTGCCTGAAGAACCCAGGAAAGCCAACACTTTATCATCATTTAAAACTCTAGTAAGAATACAGGACTAAACACAAACCATAGAAATACGTAGGACGCAATAATCTTCTGTACAGAAGGAGCGTTTTTAACATATAAGATAAGATAAGATAATGTGGCCTCATGAGATTTTTCATCTACCAATTACCTGGAAGTATTACGATTATGATAGATTTGTACTCTACCTTCTATCGTTGGCATAAACTGTTCAGTGGTTTTAGGAGATTGACCATCATCCCAGGTTAGATATCCATAAAATTCTGCCTCACTGTATTTTTTCAAGGCTTTGATTTTTATTGTAATGCTTATAGAGGTATCCTCATTGTACGTGCATGTGTACTGGTCAGGAGTTTCACACATTGTAGAGATAGAAAGCACAGCGTACTGAAATAGACAAGCTACTCTGTTGTAAAAAAATAAATAATTAACTTTGTTTTTAACGGAGATTTCTAACTCCCGTAACTCATTAAATTAAACTAGATCCGACCCGCGGCGTAGCATACGCTGCAGAGCAGGAGGGGAGGATTCAGTGTAGTGTGTTTTTAAAAGTGTATTGAGATATCTGCGGTCGGAATGTTTTAAGAGAAATGGTGCTTTCAAATTCTTCTGGGGAATGAGTTTTTTTTAAAGTAGATCTTGCGAGAGCTAGTTATTTTTAAGTATTCTTTCCTGTCCTTCTGTATGGTGCGTCTCAGTTCGGTGCGCACAGCGTGGCGCGGTGTGGGTGTACACACTACTACACATATTATATTAGTATAATATAGACTGCGTCTTGCTTGAGATGATTTAAGAGAAATAAACTTAAAGTATGATAAATACATCATAAAACATATTTTTTAAAGCTAATAATAAAATTAATAACACACGCATACAGTATTTTCAACTATAGACCATTATTTGATATAAATAAATGACCTATAATCTGATAGAGAAATAAATAGATAATGTGAACTGATGACGCAGGCTCGTAAGACACACAGTTTGGTTTTCTCAGTTAGCTTGATGTTTTGCCAGACCCGTTTATTTAGTTTCGCCATGGTGGCAGCTGCCTTGCCAATTCTACTGTTTGTTTGGTCCTCAATGAACAGTGTGTTCGAGAATTTGGATCCCAAGTAGGTGTAGCTGTCCAAAACCTCCAAATTTGCATTGTCTATATGGATGGTAGAAGGAGAACTTGTGTCTTGGGCCATGATGTTTGTCTTTTTCAAGCTGATTTGCAGGCTAAATTCTGTTCAGGCGTTGGAGAAGCTGTGTGTCTATCAAGCTTGCGTCATCAGTATGCTGCTACACGGAAGCGAGACATGGACCACTCATACATCCCTTGAGCCCAAAGTTAATAGCTTCCACTTGAGATGCCTGCGTCGCATCCTCGGACTTAAAAGTCAGTATTAAGTGCCATGTAATGTGGTACTGATGCGCGCCAATATCCAAAGCATGTTCTCCAATCCCTAGTGAAAAACGCCTGATATGTCTAGGATATGTAAAAAGAATTATCCCTGGCTGCAACCCCAAGGACCTTCTTTATGAATAAATGGCATCGGGAAAGAGGAAAACAGGTTGCCCACGTCTGTGATTTTAAGATGTCGGCCAAGGGGACATGAAAGCAACCAGAATATACACAAGCGATTGGGAATGTAAGGAAGAAGGCCGTACTACGTGACGCACAGTTGAAAAAGAAGACATCATAGCAGCCGAGGAGCGAAGGATGGAGGAGGCTACATACAGAAGAGCTATGAGAAAGGCCAAAACATTGAGAAGCACAGAGTTTGTGTGCAAAAGCTGTGGTAAAGACTCACTCAAGGTGAGGGGCGTCTCTAGGGTTGGTGTCAACCGGGGCGGAAGCTCATGGTGTCACCCCTTCACGGCTTATGGGGGCGTTCATAAATGACGTCACGCGAGGTTGCCAATCCCCCCTCCCGCGTCTTACTTTGTCACAAAAACTTAGACCATTTTTCCCGATATGACGTCACAATTATTTGAACCCCTCAAGCCAAATCTTCTATATAAAAATTATCAAGTGGCAAGTTATTTTTTGTCATTTAAAAATGTATTTTGTGTAAGTCTGCACTCTAATATCCTAACAGCGTGAAACCCTTTTACAAACTGGTATGGCTCCATGGTCGTTAGATTTTTTCCGTTGTAACATCCTGTTTAATTTGGCAAATTATCCAACTACTTCATGAATGACACTACGGAACAATATTTATTGACTGTGACTATGGTCATTATACAAACGGATCAGCTCTTCATAGTATTCAACAATGCGTGTAAGGCAAAGTGCCGTAAAAGTCATCTGATTTCCGTGCCGTCTAAAAAAATCCTCCTCCAGGTGTCCAGGGCAAACTGAGTTGTTATTTCAAAGCACTCCTTTCACCACCCTGTCACCCCAAAAACAACTCCAGTTATTTTGATTAAAATATAACACCGGCTTGTTCGTGACATCAAGTCTTTTTTGTAAGTTGTCGGCGAGTGATATTCAACTATTTGTTCTGCTTCAAGACTAGTCACCGATGTCAATTATGTTTTAAGGGAGTGTTTGATATTTTCCTTGTATTAACTTTAGACGAATAAATTGAATTATGTTTTTAATGTCTGTTTGCTGTGTGTTAGAGATGGAAATTACATTCGGGACATTGAAACTTGTTTCCATAATTGGATTTTAACAAAAGTTGCGACTATTATGTCCAAGGTAGAATAAGAGATAAAATTGCTACTAACTTTTCTGGCAAAGGCACAGCAATTCTAATTTTTGAAATTTGCGGCATGATAACTCAAAACTCCTGCGCGGAATCTGCCAGATAGCTGCGCGGCCGTACAGCTTAAAGGGAACATTGGTAAGGATGGCAACTACGAACCGAGGTCTACCATTACATAAACATGCATACCTATGCTTGCACACCTTAAAAATATAAATTTAAAAAATATAAACTCAAAGACATTGAATTCATAATTTTCCTCCAAAAATAACAACCACAAGACCCATCCTTTGATTTTTAAAATAGAAAGATCGTTTTCTTCGCCCCCACCCCCACTCACTGACGTGGCGGGAAGAGGGAGTGGGATTCGTCCATGATGGCAATACTTCAAAGCTCAGTTTTAAAAAAATATCTTTTAAAACAGAAGACACTGCCTTTTTTAATTTAACAAATCTTTCGTGTGCGGCTGTTCCTTTCCTTTTTTTAAAAAATTGTTTTATTTATTTATTTATTTTTTTGTTGTGACTGTTTTATTATTGTAAGTTAACTGATATTTTTTAAATAAAAAGTTTCGACGTTTAAAGTTTTTTTTATCGTATTTCTTAGTTTCTTTAAAAGGGAAAAAAATGTGTCCCTCTTTTTTCTGACAAAAAATGTAACACGGTAATATTATATACTTTGGTATCACCCTTAATGGTGTCACCCGGGGCGGCCCGCCCCCCACTGCTCAAGGTTAGGACTGCACAGCCACACGAGGAAATGCAACACAGACTAACGGTGATGCACCATGCCAAAGACCGAAGAAATGATGTGTAATACAAGCAAAATAGACATACATTTTCTGTCATGAAAGAAATCCAAACACGTTTATTTTTTATATTTTGTACCAATCTCAGGAATATGTCATTTGTATAATCTAATATTTACAAAATGATAGCTACATTCAAGATGAAACTTAATACATTCATGTTGCGGAAAACAAGAAAGATCCCTGATTTATTTTAAGAAAGGAAGTTAATGTATTACATTTCATCTAACTTATAAAAGAATAGAAATATGCCTCCGTTTTTTATGTTTATTTATTATAAGTTTCATTTTAAAAATCAATCTATATCAAAAGCTGCAATCCTTATCCCAAGCTAAGTATAAAGATCAATCTATGTCCCAGCTTTGATGTTAAATATTAATATTAATTATGTATTCCAAACTTATCCTAAAACTATATGTCCCATGTTGATGTTAAAGAGCAATCTATATCCCAAGATTATGTTAAAGAGCAATCTATATCCCAAGATGATGTTAAAGAGCAATCTATATCCCAAGATGATGTTAAAGAGCAATCTATATCCCAAGATGATGTTAAAGCGCAATCTATATCCCAAGATTATGTTAAAGAGCAATCTATATCCAAAGATCATTTTAAAGAGCATTTTGTATGGCTAACTCTTCAATGATAATCAACACTAAGTAAGTGAGTAGTTAAGAGAATAAAAGGTCTCCAAGATTGTATAAATCTTTTGTTAAAATGTGTCTATTTTAATGAAGATATTATCCGGTTACATTTTACATTTGAAGGCTAGAGAAAACTTACGTGTTCGGGCGTTTCGTTTTTCTTAAAGCTCCAATGTGCTTTAACTATTGAATAGTTCAAAACGTTTTCGACTCTCGCCTTGAAAATAATGATATCGACGCCACTAATTAAGTCTCGTGTACATTGTGTTTCGCTGTCTTTGGGGTTGTACCCATATAAAATCAGTGTTGGTTGGCGGCCATAAGTGAACCCTGAAACAAAAATAATTAGTCACACATTTCTTGATGTCTTGTCTTTAAAGTCAACACAAGCATTTTAAATTGTAAAGAAAGCTGTAGATCAGTTTTACCATTTAGCAAAGATTCTCCTTAAAACATTACCTCTAGGTCTAGACAAACTTATTTCTTTTGCTAGCATGAGTGTCGATACTAAGAAGATGGTGGAGGATGGGGGAGAAAGGCATTCCTCTCCCCATTAATCAAAAACTTCTGCGATTAAATGAGGGTGTCACCCTATAAAAGAATGAAAAATGCCACCCAGGGCTGAACAGCTTGTTATTAGCCCAACTACACTTCTTGTTGACAGGATGTTTGTAGAGATTTACTTATGAAAGTCTTAAAATAATTATTTGAAATTTCTGCACTGGTGGAAAGTCCTACATGTTACGAAATAGTTATAAGGGGAACTGATCTCACTACAGAGATTACACAACAAATTAAACATCTAAAACCTTTTATTTATTCATATTTTGTCTTTTTCGGCTTACAGATTTCGAAATCGAGACAAATCTGAGACCACAGAAATATGTTATGTTACATCTGCGCCTGTAAGACCAAAATTGGACATTACTGCTGTTATTTGATCAATTTAAATATAATAACTATAATAAAACATATTATATTGGAAAGTGACTTACCTGAGGTGTACAAAAACGATAAAGTCAACAGGTACAAATTCATTGTACAAAATAAGATCTTTTAAACCTCTTTTTTTATTTCATGCCACTTCTCAGATGCATGAAATCAAATTGTTGATCTTTTGAAAATGTGATTTTTTTAATATACTTAATTGCCTAAAATTAAGAATATAATGTTATATGCATTGGCATTAGTATGAAAAAAATAAATGATCAGATCAATTATAGACGCTATAATATTTTGCTTCTCAAGCTTTTCATGAACTATAATTATTAAAATAAGTACAAGAAAAAAATTACCTATAAATTATAAATAATTCATTTGTAAATATTTTATCAAAATTTATATTTTATTGTGATATCTGATGATAAGCGTTGAATTTCGGCTGACTCATTATAAAATTAAAATAAAAATTTAACCACTATACTGAGATGGAAAATAAATAGATAAGAAATTATATTTATGTGTATTTTGTTAAATATATTTTATTGGGCCACAAAAATATATTACTAGACTTTAAAAAATAATAATAGAAAAAAATAAATCAACCAGAATAAGTCAAAATACCTTTCCACACATTAAGATTAAGACTGACGAAAGATTCCTGTAGTTTCGGGAAAATCCTCTGTTACTTTTAGGGTTGACTAAATAACTCTTTGCTAGAGTTATGAAAGAATTCATAAAAACTAGGGCTGTTAACTATTAATTTAAATTTAGTCGTTAACTTTTGAAAAATTAACGATTAATTAATCACTAATTTCGATTAAAGCCAAAATTAAAATGTATGATGTTATAAGGAACAATCATTAAACGTTCTTGTTAAAATTCTAAATAACACTGGATTGTCTCCTTTATAATTATCTTTTAACCGGCTATGCAAAAACACAAGTGTGTTGACATTATTTGCTTAAAGTGATGATCAATTGACAATATAACCAGATGAGCTGAAATTTTTTTTACATGTAACAGTGGTAACTGGTGAGCACAAAAACGGTCTTGGCAAGGAATGGCATTATCGGATATCGGTGTTCATTGATTTTCCACCATTGTGGAGGGTTAATGGATTCATCTCCATTTTATGACGCAGTAATTCATCAGAAGAGCTGTCTTAATTTTCTGTCTACGAGTCACACTCCATTACTGCCATTAGCTTAATATGCGTTCCATTTGCTTTGATGAGTAGGTGAAGTGTTAGAAACATGGTAAGCAAACTTTATCAACATTTTAAAATTCTCGTCAGTCAATAGTTTAAACCCAACATGTAATCGTAAGAAAATTCGTTATTTGTTGCCGCTATTTTATTATTATTATTTGAAAACTTTTTTACTTCTAATAATTTGTAAGTGAGGAGTCGATTAATCGTTAAATATAATTTAATCCTTAAAAATTTACCTAAAAAATTAATCGTTAATTTCCGTATCCCATCTACTGGCCAGGAGTCGGGGCAATGTTCTTTTTAAGGTGCGTGGCTACGCTGCCGCGCAGATATCTGACCAAACCCTCGCAGTAGTTTTGAATTACCGCGCAGCAATTTTTGTAAAATATTGCAACACAAAAAAAAAATGCTGCGCAGATTTGCATTTTAGTATTTTACAAAGCACACGGACCATCGAATCATTGATTTGGAGTTTTTTAAAATTACGGTGCCTTGAAATAACTTCAGAATCTAACAATCGATTTCGTCTCCTATGTTTTAACCAATAATTGCAGAATTTGCATAAATTATAAATGTACATTATTTTCGCGTTTTAATTATTAATTGTCAAAATGCCCTCGCTGCACTGCGCGAAAGTAGGAATGTCGCGTATCAAACATCTGGAAGATTTGACCAAAGGTAACAAAGGCCGTAAGAAAAGTTCAATTGCAGCTGACATTGGCGTCATACCAATGAAATAGTACATTCATCGTTGTCGGTTAGAGCAGTGAAGCACCCTACCAAATTACGTGAAGGTGGGGCTATAAATAACAACGTTTTACATATCGTTCGTTGTCGACCGCTAAGGTCGTTACGCGTAGAATTTTGAAATGAAACCTGCTTAACTTTCGGTCATCAGAGTTTCAATGCCCTAAAGTTTCTAATATTTTCTATCAAGATCTTATCTTCAAGGTTTGACCAAGAAACGTCCTTTGTAGCCAGAACCCATCTCGGGAGTGTACTCAAAAACTTTTCATTTAAATTTCTTATATGTTACAGACATAATCTTCTGTACAGAAGATTATTGCGTCCTACGTATTTCTATGGTTTGTGTTTAGTCATGTATTCTTACTAGAGTTTTAAATGATGATAAAGTGTTGGCTTTCCTGGTTTCTTCAGGCAACACATTCCACGCCCGAATCCCGGACGGAAAGAAAGAAAACTTGTATGTGTTTGTTCTTGCATATGGAATAAGAAATGTGTTTTTATCTTTATGTCTATTTGAGGGTTGTATTAAGTTATCTTTGCGTTGTATTTCTAAATTAGAATTAATTGCCTTATGTATCATTACTAACTTACTCTTGGTTCTTCTATCCACCAGTGTTTCAAGGTTTAATGATTTAACTAATGGTGTTACTCTTGTCAGTTTTGAATATTCTCCAGTAATGAATCTGGCATTTGGATTTGTGCTAACTTATCAATATTTTCTTTGGTGGATGGGTCCCATACAAAAGATGCATATGCTAGTATAGGTCTCACCAGGGTGAGGTAGCATTTTAGCGATTAGTTCATAAAATAATACTTCAAATGCAGCTGAAATGAGAAGAAGAAAAAACGACATTAAGAGCCCCCGAGAAATTCGGGGCTGGATTATATTTCACAACACCTGTTGATTTTTATCTGTGTAATGATGGATATACTTGTTTTTCGATATTTAGGAACAAAATGACACATTAAGGCCCCCCCCCCTCGGCCAAAACGGTGCATTGTGTAAAGTTCAATTTGCCACAAAAATTGAATCGGGGTCATTGCAGAGACCTTTGTAAATAAATGTCAAGTTTGATTTAAATTTAATGGGAAATTAATCTTTAAAAGTTTATCTTCCAAAAAAAAACAAAAAAACAATAACTCCACCGCCATCCAAAGGAGTTGACGGAAATTTTGAACCATTTAGAAAATTAATATTGACCATCAAATTTTATATAACACCATTGGTCATGATCCATTTATTTACCTAGTACCCGCTGATACCCTTTAAGCTCCCGTCCACTGACAGTGGTATTTTACAAACTTTTCGTGTCAGAAACTTTTATGGGAACGTAAACAATAAATTTCTAATGTTTCATTGCACTCGGATGATTACAATAACTCTTTTACATTTTAAATTTTTAAAAAAAATTAGAAGGTCCCCGGACCTAATAGATGTTTGTTGTTAATGTCAAAACAATGGCTAATTTCATGTTTGGATCCTTATCGAAATATATGTCAATGTGTCAAGAGGGTTTAAAATCTAAGTGGAAATAAAGATTTAAAATTTAAGAAATTTGTTTATACCAAGTTTTTTCAAGATCTCCATTTACCCTGGATAAATTGTTAAATACTTTTAATGTAACTCATTTTACTTAAAATGACATATAAGGCCTCTGACCCCTTTTAAGATTTATTTTTAAAACTTTTATGTGCCAAGAACCTGTGTGGGGAAATTACTTAACAATTTCCCTAGGCTTCATTTCAATTGGATGAATCCCATAATATTATACAGCTTGCATAATTTAAATAATGGCATTAAGGGCCCCCGGGCCCCATTGAAATAAGATGCAAATTTTAAGACACTTATCGATTTAAATCTGAATTATGATAGATATATATATATCAATATTCGCCAAATCGTATAAAATGCAATAGGGAATAAAGAGTGAAATGTTTACCAAAAAATGCTTGGATCCCCGGTCAAAAGGAATTAACATTAGTAGTTTATTTACCAATCGTATTTTAAAATGCATCAACAAGTTTTTAAGTAGAAAGTTTGGTCAAGATCAATTCATTTCAACTGTAGCCAAAGTTTAAACTTATTTTCATATAGCTGATCTTACGAGAGGAAATAAAAACTAGATTTTTGGAGGGCACTTTGCCCCTACCCCCACCCCCAATGAGTGGTAATTTTATAATTCTTTTTCGACAAATATCATAGTGAGAGTGCACTCAGCAGCTTCCCAAAAGTTTCACGATTCTACCTAAACGGGGAAAGTTGGAGGATTGGTGATGAGTCTGTCAGTCCGTCAGGGTCTTAACTTTTATATATATAGATTGAATTTTTCTGAACAAACTAATCAGCTCTTATTGTATTAAAAAACGATGACGACTATGTTTACTTCTAATTTCGTTGGGATTTCTTGGAATCTGCCTAGCGTTATATACCCATTATTTTCTTCCCGGTTAGTATTCATACAAAGAACATAATCATTGTGTTGTGGTGGAAGGTTGTACTGTCTTGGGTAACCGCTAGTAACGCATAATGTAAATTAATAATATGTATCAATATTTATGATACTATTTCTTAACATCATAGTGCTAATGTTTACCTACAGCTTAACATGTGTGTACATTGACTTTCTTTTATATTGTTTAGGGCTTATATTAGCGCTTTATGAGTCTGATTTTTAATAGAACTAAAAAAAACTTTGAAACTGAAACTAAGTTAAGGCAGTTCAATTTGATCTTTAAGGAGAGATTTAAGTTTTCCGATATTCGTCATTTATATTACATCTGTATTAATTACACAAATTATCATATCAAATTATATTTTCAACCATGCAATAAAAACGTAGTTTTTATTTTAAATTTACCACCCTCAAACGCTTTACTTTGCCATCGATAATACTTCTAAGAAAAACATAAAGGAATAGATGCATGTATAGCTGTGTTATAGATGTGTAACTGTGTTATAGATGTGTAGCTGTGTTATAGATGTGTAGCTGTGTCATATTTGCAAAGCCGTGTTATAGATGTTATAGCTGTGTTATAGATGTGTAGCTGTGTCATATTTGCAAAGCCGTGTTATAGATGTGTAGCTGTGTTATAGATGTGTAGCTGTGTTATAGATGTGTAGCTGTGTCATCTTTGCATAGCCGTGTTATAGATGTGTAGCTGTGTCATATTTGCAAAACCGTGTTATAGATGTGTAGCTGTGTTATATTTGCAAAGCCGTGTTATAGATGTGTAGCTGTGTTATAGATGTGTAGCTGTGTTATAGATGTGTAGCTGTGTTATATTTGCAAAGCCGTGTTATAGATGTGTAGCTGTGTTATATTTGCAAAGCCGTGTTATAGATGTATAGCTGTGTTATAGATGTGTAGCTGTGTCATATTTGCAAAGCCGTGTTATAGATGTGTAGCTGTGTCACAGATGTGTAGCTGTGTTATAGATGTGTAGCCGTGTTATAGATGTGTAGCTGTGTCATATTTGCAAAGCCGTGTTATAGATGTGTAGCTGTGTTATATTTGCAAAGCCGTGTTATAGATGTGTAGTTGTGTTATAGATGTGTAGCTGTGTTATAGATGTGTAGCTGTGTTATAGATGAGTAGCTGTGTCATATTTGCGTAGCCGTGTTATAGATGTGTAGCTGTGTTATAGATTTGTAGCCATGTTATAGATGTATAGCTGTGTCATATTTACGTAGCTGTGTTATAGATGTGTAGCCGTGTTATAGATGTGTAGCTGTGTTATAGATGTGTAGCTGTGTTATAGATGTGTAGCTGTGTCATCTTTGCATAGCCGTGTTATAGATGTTTAGCTGTGTCATATTTGCAAAGCCGTGTTATAGATGTGTAGCTGTGTTATATTTGCAAAGCCGTGTTATAGATGTGTAGCTGTGTTATAGATGTGTAGCTGTGTTATAGATGTGTAGCTGTGTTATAGATGTGTAGCTGTGCTATAGATGTGTAGTCGTGTTCTAGATGTGTAGCTGTGTCATATTTGCAAAGCCGTGTTATAGATGTGTAGCTGTGTTATATTTGCAAAGCCGTGTTATAGATGTGTAGCTGTGTTATAGATGTGTAGTCGTGTTCTAGATGTGTAGCTGTGTCATATTTGCAAAGCCGTGTTATAGATGTGTAGCTGTGTTATATTTGCAAAGCCGTGTTATAGATGTGTAGCTGTGTTATAGATGTGTAGCTGTGTCATATTTGCAAAGCCGTGTTATAGATGTGTAGCTGTGTCATAGATGTGTAGCTGTGTTATAGATGTGTAGCCGTGTTATAGATGTGTAGCTGTGTCATATTTGCAAAGCCGTGTTATATATGTGTAGCTGTGTTATATTTGCAAAGCCGTGTTATAGATGTGTAGTTGTGTTATAGATGTGTAGCTGTGTTATATATGTGTAGCTGTGTCATATTTGCGTAGCCGTGTTATAGATGTGTAGCTGTGTTATAGATGTGTAGCTGTGTTATAGATGAGTAGCTGTGTCATATTTGCGTAGCCGTGTTATAGATGTGTAGCTGTGTTATAGATGTGTAGCCATGTTATAGATGTATAGCTGTGTCATATTTACGTAGCTGTGTTATAGATGTGTAGCCGTGTTATAGATGTGTAGCTGTGTTATAGATGTGTAGCTGTGTTATATATGTGTAGCTGTGTCATATTTGCGTAGCTGTGTTATAGATTGTAGCCGTGTTATAGATGTTTAGCCGTGTTATAGATGTGTAGCCGTGTTATAGATGTGTAGCTGTGTTATATATGTGTAGCTTTGTTATAGATGTGTAGCTGTGTTATAGATGTGTAGCTGTGTTATAGATGTGTAGCCGTGTTATAGATGTGCAGCTGTGTCATATTTGCAAAGCCGTGTTATAGATGCGTAGCTGTGTTATAGATGTGTAGCTGTGTTATAGATGTGTAGCTGTGTTATAGATGTGTAGCTGTGTCATATTTGCAAAGCCGTGTTATAGATGTGAAGCTGTGTTATAGATGTGTAGCTGTGTTATAGATGTGTAGCTGTGGTATAGATGTGTAGCTGTGTTATAGATGTGTAGCTGTGTTATAGATGTGTAGCTGTGTCATATTTGCGTAGCTGTGTTATAGATGTGTAGCTGTGTTATAGATGTGTAGCTGTGTCATATTTGCAAAGCCGTGTTATAGATGTGTAGCTGTGTTATGGATGTGTAGGTGTGTTATAGATGTGTAGCTGTGTCATATTTGCAAAGCCGTGTTATAGATGTGTAGCTGTGTTATAAATGTGTAGCTGTGTCATAGTTGCATAGCTGTGTTATAGATGTGTAGCTGTTTTATAGATGTGTAGCTGTGTTAATGGCACCTACTCCTCGATCTTCGTAGTTTTGATTCTAACGTATCACTCTACTCATATTATGTACTTGCAAACATGTCTCATTATTTTAATGCATTTGCTTTATCGTTGTTAATTTGAATTTGATGCAAATTACCCTTAGCGGTTACTGAGCACACAAAAACAATAATAATAATATAAAGGGAATAATATTCCTAAAATCAAGGAGCTAATTCTACAATAGATAAATACCTTTTGAATTGTATTTTAAAGTTTAAAAATGTCCTATAAAAATGTATAACACATCTGTTAATAATTTATTCCTCGCTCGTTTTGTGGGTATTTTTTTTAATGATACTGTCTGACCTTCTTCAGCTAAATGCCTTTATTTGTAGACAAAAGACTTTTTCCACATAAATGCCATTGAAACATGACAAGTTTTCTGCTCTTTGGATTTACTCTTGTGTGGATTACAGACCTTGGATCGTGTGGTAAGATGTGGTGAAATTTCAATATTTCATCTAAGTAAAAAAAAAAGACTATGAAAATTGCAGCATGACAGGAAATGTTTGTAAGGCGCAGTGAGTCCAGTCGTTCGGTGGTATATCACCATACGATTTGGCTCACTGCGCCTTACAAACATTTGCAACATTTTTCAAATAGACATTGTACCTTGAATAATCCTAAATATACACGAAATTATATAGAAATGTCAATACAATTACATATAAATGCCATAGACTGGTAGTCAGACGGAGCGAGATCAACGCACCACATCGCCTGTACTTTGGATTATGGCGGACTTTAAACTTTCGGATATAATTAGGATAAACAATGCTATTTATAGCCATCAAACTAATACAGATATTAATGAACACTTCATAGAAACTACAAACCTAAATCAGATAGTAAAAAAAGCAAAAAGGAAAAAATAAACATTGGATTTATTCTTAACAAACTAACCAGGATTAGTAATAAGCTGGACAATCACTCCTGGACTGCCTGGCCATGCTGTTGTTATGGTAGCCAATACAATAAAAACTAAGAAAATAAGATGATTAAAAGAATATTCTATCTTTGGAATTAATTTAATGCAGTGACACTCTACCAATCAGCGGCGAACTTCTAACGAAATTTCCAAAATAAATTTAACATAAAATGGCCGAGTAGATATAAAAACAAATCTAAAAATGGAACCTACAGGGATAGCCACACTAAACGGCTCAAAAATTAAAACCTAAAATGATAATGAGACTAAAGCTAATATCCTTAACACATAGTTTGAATCATCATTTTCTGCCTCAGGCGACAAGGAAGTTTTAATAAATTTAAATAAAATGGAAGAAATAAGTAACATAACTGTAGATGAGAAAGGTTTACATTCACTCCCAAAAAACTTTAAAATAAACAAAGCTACTGGCCCAGATTATTTATCTGATCTTATCTGTTACAGACGCTCCTTCTGTACAGAAGATTATTGCGTCCTACGTATTTCTATGGTTTGTGTTTAGTCATGTATTCTTACTAGAGTTTTTAATGATGATATAATGTTGGCTTTCCTGGTTTCTTCGGGCAACCCATTCCACGCCCGAATACCGGACGGAAAGAAAGAGAACTTGTATGTGTTTGTTCTTGCATATGAATAAGAAATGTGTTTTTATCTTTATGTCTATCTGAGGGTTGTATTAAGTTATCTTTGTGTTGTTTTCTAAATTGCCTGCCAAGTTAATAAAAAAAATATTAATCAATTAACTGTGCCACAAAGCGTGTAGTTTTTTCAAGCCTATTTAAACCAGGGTAAAGTGCCCCAGGATTGGAAATTAGCCAACGTAATGCCACTCTTTAAAAAAGCTGATAAGTTAGACCCCCGTAATTTCAGACCTGTATCTTCTACTAGTATCACCTGTAAACTACTAGAACACATAATATATAGCAGAATAGTTAACCACCTTGACAAATATAAAACCTATGCCCACACCAACACGGCTTTAGAAAGAACAGATCATGTGAAACACAGTTAATAGGTCTAATAGATGAACTATCAAAAGGTTTAGACAGTAATGTTCAAATAAATACAATATCACTAGACTTCTCAAAAGCATTTGAAAAATTTTCACCACCTTAGTGTACTTAAAAAAAAACTTAAATACTTTGGAATCTCAGGTCCCTTACATCACTGGACCCAAGACTCCCTTTTGGGTAGGGAGCAAACTGTAATGATAAATTTATCTAAATCTGCACCAATAAAGGTTAACTCAGGAGTTCCACAAGGAACTGTCGTAGGTCCCTTACTATTTTTAATTTATATAAGTGACATACCCAACAACATCTCAAAAGGAACAAAAGTTGGGTTTTTTGCTGATGATTGTATAATCTATAGAACAATTAAATCAGAAAAAGATAACACATTTTTTACAAAAAGACTTAGATGAATTAATAAAATGGGAAACTAACTGGAGTATGTCCTTCCACCCAGAAAAATGTCAACTGCTAAGAGTAACAAAGAAAAAGAAACAAATAAATTCCATATACTTCATTCATGGAAAAGAACTAACCCAAACTAAAGATGCGAAATACTTAGGGTTCATAATAAATAAGAAACTATCTTGGAATCCCCATGTCAATAAAGTTATTAAAAAATAAAAAAAAATCTAAGGTTTTATTAAAAAAATTAACTTTTACAAATTTATTAACAAAGATATAAAACTAAAATGCTACCTCACCCTGGTGAGACCTATACTAGAATATGTATCTTCTGTATGGAACCCATCCACCAAAAAAAATTGATGAACTAGAACTAATTTTTAAAAAAGAGCTGGAAGATTCCTTATTAAAGAATATTAAAAACTGACAAGAATAACTAGAAACTGAATCAATAAACCTTGAAACAAGAAGAAACAAGAGTAACGTAGTAATTATATATAAAGCAAATTGCTTGAACTCTTTTTATATAATTCACGTAAACGACCATGTGCTAATGAAAGATCAAAGTGGGCAAGCGGAGTGCCATGAAATGAAAAAAGTGTGTATGGGGGCTGGGGGGTGTGGCAACAATGCTTCTTGCGTTTACTTGCGTTGTTCCTTCAGAGAATAACACGCATTCGTAATATAGTGGTTATCACATCCGTCTTGCAAGCGGAAAGTCCTGGGTTCAAATCCCTGATGGAACAATTTAAAACATTTTTTTTCTGCATGTTCTTTTCCCCATTTTTGGGAACATGACTAACCTTAGAGTCGGAAAATCACAGTTTATGGTTGGCAAGGGTTGGTAGTAAATGGTGGCGGGGGGCAGGTAACAACAACCGCTGTGCACATGTCTCCACGTTTACTCGCTTTTACTTCATTAAAATGTGCTGTTTGTGTCCGTTCTCTCATCCCCCTCCCCTATGGTGGATTAAAGGGGGGGGGCTGAGCGGGCTAAAGCCACGGGCCCCCGACGATTTGGGGCCCCCAAACTTTTTATATTTTATAATAAAAAAGTACAAATGTTTGCACGAACCCTTGAAAATACAATAAATTAAATAAATTTATAAACATTATCTATTAAACTGATTGCGATTCCAGAGTTGCGAAGTATTCAGTGCCAGATTTTCCCAGCCAGGAGTAAAAAAATTCCCAAATTGGGCTGAAAATTCCCACATGCATTATAATTTGGGGAAAAATCTGAAAAGTGGCAACTTCAATTAAATGCTTTCGCATTCATTTGAATGACTTTTGACTTCCAAATTTAAAAAATTAAAAGAAATAAAAAATACAAAATGAAGGAACTTAACTGCGGTGCAATCCAAAGTATCCAAAAAAGTCCACTTTTTTGGATACTTTGCATTTCACTAAGTTCCTTCATTTTTTTTTTTCGTTTTATTTGTGTCTAGTATGTTCGTTGATAAAGGCTCTTTGCCGAAACGTTCGCTGTTTTGTTACGTCCGGTCAGGTTAACCCTTATCTTGTTTACGTCTTTTCCATTTAATTAAATTTTAACATCATGAAGTTTAGAAAAGTTATTTGGATACTCTTGTAATTTAAATTTGTCTGTGATTGATAAAAATATATTTTTAAAAATGAATGCTTTGAAATTAATAAATAATGAATCAGTCACCCATGGTTACATAGATTGTTATATGTTTACATATTATTAATGATTTGGTCCTTTATATGAAACAAATATTTTATGAGGATTCGGGCTCAGACTAATTAATTATATTATTTAATAGTAATACATTTACACAATCTGACTGTAACTGTCTTCAGTCTACTGTCAGTGACAATGTTGGGAAAAACCTAGCAAAAACGTCAGGAAACAAAAACTAGATCCGAAATAAATAAAAAACCTAGACACGCTAAAAATAAACAAATATTACGTCAAAGAGCCTCGCACCAACACAAAAAAAGTATTTCTTATTTGAAAATGAGCATGTTTCAAATTATTTTATTTTATTTTCATCCAAGAATGTAATAATTTCTTTTAAATATCAATATCAAAAATTCCCATATGTTAGACAAAATCCTTATAAATTCCTAAATTCCAATTTTAAAAAGTTTGGCTAAAAAAAACACGATTCGGGAAATTTCTTACCACTTCTTAACAATGCGCGATTCAGACCTGACAGTCTTAATAATCTTTAAAACTTGGCTCACTTATAGAATATAGTATAAAATATAGTTTATATGTTTAAAATTTCTCAATTTTCTTGTGGAAAGGGCAAAGGCTTGTGATGTAAATGGTGTCGGGTTCGATTTCCAGCGGTGGAATGTAAAAGTTTTTCTTTTCACACTCAATTTTTAACACACCGGCGAACATTTTAAACAGTTATTTCTTCGTGTTCGTTTCTTTTTTCATTATTAATATTTAGTTAAGTCTTATATTAGCTGTTAGCAATCATATTTTAAGGGACGCTGGCTGGATAGGGCCCCCGTTTGAATGCAGCCAGGGGCCCCGTGCAGTCTTAATCAGCCCCTCCCCCTCCATTTTCTGCTCTGTCTATGATGAGCAAGTCCATTGCGTATGCTACGTTGCAGTGCATCTTGTTAAGAAATATAACACAAAAATAACTTAATACAACCGTCAGATAGACATAAAGATAAAAACACCTTTCTTATTCCGTATGCAAGAACAAACACATACAAAGTTTTCTTTCCTCCCGTCCGGTATTCGGGCGTGTTGTGGTTTGCTTGAAGAAACAATGAAAAACGAACACCTTATGAAGATTCAAAACTAATAAGAATGCAGGGATAAACCCAAACCGTAGATTAGCAAAGGACGCTATAATATTTTTTGTAGATGGAGCATCTGTAACAGATAAGATAAGACAAGATAAGATAATCATTAGTAGATAGTGGACATCCAGGCGCAAAAGCATAATAAGACAATAAGTCTAACACATCTAGAACTTTTCTTAAATCAGGAGCGCGAGGCTATACGTGCTTGTTTAATTTTTTTAAACTTTTTTTTTTAATTTTTAATTTTTTTTTTATTATTATTATTTTTTGGGTGGGTTGGAGGGGGTTAAATACTTATCAAAGGAGTGCCCAACAAATATATCGATTAATAATTTGTCGTGAAATCCTTCATCATTTATTATCATAGGTCTTCCAAGCTTTTTAGTGAAACTTTTGCAATTTTCACATTAGGCTGATACTTTTATAAATAAAAAATTATTTCAAGTCTTCACAAAATGTTTTTAATTTAATTTCCCTTAAATTTCCAATATTGGCTGTCCTTTGAAACTTAAAAAGAAACTCTCTTTTAACTTCAGATATTTTTTTTTAAAATTTCAGGAGAATTGCCCGCAAATTCGTATTGTAAACCAGCAGAAGAAGGGAAAGAACACAGCTTAACATTTACTGGGTCATTCCAGGACGTTTATCGAGTTGCTATTGTGTATATCAGCAGGGGTGACCTTGCCGTAGCGGCCTGTTTTACTCCTGACGTCTGCTCGGATTTCCAAAAGGGAAAATACCACACGTCATCGGTTGTAGCGACCGTGAGTTCGGAGATAACAATAACAGTGCGGATTTACAACGTCTCGCGAGATGTCCAGGATGGTAACACAGTAAAATGGTACCTAACTACCAATGAGACCGACAGCCAGGAACTTGGCAGGTGTACACTTGTGGTCTTTTGTAAGTTGATGTCGGGGGTAGTTGTGGTTAGGAAGATGACTGTTGTCATGGTAACATGTGGAATGAGAAAACATGAGCCTATATCGAATACATAACGAATTTGTCTAACAGGTTCCACTTCCCCTTTCCCCACACTGCGTTAATAGATAATAGACCTTCGCGTATATCATAATATATTCATTGAATATTATTGTTTTATAAGCTTCCATATCAGAGACAAGGATCCCTTGTTAATAAAAAATAAATTCGCTGATATTTATAGCAAAGAATCAGCACATAGATAACTTTTAATCAATTGTGTTAACTTGTTATACAACATTTGTTTAAAATTGGTATTTCGCAGCAAGAGTTAAAGACATTTTCCATAGAAAGTCGTTGTTGGAGAATAATATTCATCTTTTGGCTTGGTCTGCTCTTCTTCACACCGAGGCGATATGCTATTGGTACTCTAACTTGAGCGAGGTAAGCGAATAATTTCTGAAGTAGTAGATCTATACCATAAGAACAACTCAACAACTTTAAAAAGTAGACTGGTCATGGATTGATAAAGCTGCGACTGAATATTTGCTCCCTTAAACATACCTTTATTTAAAGTAAAGTAGAGAAGAGTTCTATACAAATTCTTTTAGGTTGAACGAATATCTTATTTCATTGACCAACATTTAATTTGCTATTACCGGAGTTTTTATCATTTCTGACGCTCCTTCTATAGAGATGATTATTGAGTCCTAAGCTTATTTATGATTTGTGTCTAGTCATGCATTCTTATTAAAGTTTTAAATGTTGATAGTGTTGCTTTTCCTGGTTTCTTCAGGCAAACTATTCCACCCACGGATTCCGGACGGAAAAAAACGAGAATTTTTTCTTTCTTGCTTAAGTGCTTTTATCCTTATGTCTGTCTGAAGGTTTTATTAAAATATATTTATTTTGTATTTCTAAATTACAATTAAGTGCTTTAAGTATTATTACCGCTTTACTCTTGGTTCTTCTATCCTCTAGTATTTCAAAGTTTAATGAGTTTACTAATGGGGTTATTCCTGTAAGTTTTAAATATTCTCAAGTAATGAATCTGGAAGCTCTATTTTAAATTTGCTCTGATTTACAGGTTTATAAAATTTTAATTACTTTAAAGACATACGGACTCCATGATAGTTGCTCTTTTATTATTACTCCTATGTAATTTGCACCTTTACTTTGGACCAGAGTTTTTCAAGCATTACCTTTAAACTCATTTTTTAAAAACACATAACTTTTTTACAATGAATATAAATTTGAAAACAGTAATTTGGTCTAACAAATAAAATACTCTAATAAATTTAAATGGGATAAAGTTATAATGTACACAAAAGTAATGACAAAGTTGTGTGAGTTTATTTTAATCCCTAGATAGTGTACTCTTCTGTTTCTGAATATAAAGGATGTTGGACGTGGTGGTCGAGAGGTAGCGCGCTCGACTGTAATACCGATGGTCACGAGTTCGAATCCACGTGAAGGTGAGGATTTGTTCCCGGGTCCTCAGGAGTCCCCAAGTCACCCAGCTCTGAATGGGTACCTAACTAGACAATAGCTAGGCGGCTGGGGTAATGTGTGGAACCCCTATAGCCGTGGCCTGGGACCGCTGCATCACTTGCCAACAGATCATCTCTCATGGTCTGTGGACGCAATTATCTTCTGCATAGAAGGAGCGTCTGTATATCTAAGATAAGATAAGATGTTGCTTTAATGTCGCTTGGGATTTCTACAGATACACACAATGATTGTTCAGTCACCCTCGAACATCACCAGCGAGAAAGCATCACAGAGACCAATACGTCACATGACCCACTGCTCATTATGTATACCAGTGGGTCAGTCCAAGATATCAGGCAGCTTCAGCGTCTCAGTGCTGATGTACCCAAACGTCACTGGAGAAACTGCAGACAGAGAGTTTGGTACAACCGAGTCAATAGACATCAACCTAGGTGCGTGCGTCTCTCACATCTTGCTCCATTTTAAAGGTTTAAGAGACTTTTTTAATTTTTTATTATTATTTTATTTATTTATGTATTTTTAAATACACGTAATAAAACAAACATTATTTACTCTCCAAATTTTTAAGGTACTAAAATTGAATTTGATATTTTTACAGCTCTTAGCCTTTACAGTCGATTTCAGGCCATTTAAATCCTTTACTACAGCTTAACTTCAATTCAAATATTCTTTTATTGAGACTAGGCTTCTTGTTATAGAATCTAAAATTTAAATGGATGAAGGGGGTGGGGACTAAAAGTCGGTTACAATATTCTAACTTTGTTCTTGCAAATGTCTCTCCGGAAAATATTTTAATATCTACCTAATAAAACACAACAGAGCCGCCTAAAGTAACACTGGATGGTTGCACTGAGGTCGTTGAGGAAGACACAGAGGTCACTTGCACGTGTAAGAGGGCAGACACGAGTCTGGTTAACGCTACACTGACCTGGTACGACAATAGTGGAGAAAAAGTTGCCAACAATGGTTCTCCTGTTCTTCGTTACACAGCTGGAAGGGCTGGCATTAATGAAAGCAGTGGTTTGTACTTTAGAAAAATCAAAGACTTTTACATTGGCTTTGATAATTGATTTCAATGCGCAGAATATTCTCTATTGTTACTGTAACGAAAAACGCCTCAACGTGAAGAAATGTATCCATTTATTCTTTGTTGTTTCCAAAAGACACTGTATATCCCTTTGTATATCTGATTACTTTTTAGTAAAGGAGAAAATTGTACATAAATAATTCGTTGTATTATTTAAATCAGTCATATTTTTAACGTAAACTTGCATTTTTTCTTCGTATAATTAATTTTCAAAGTCAAATATTAAGATATATTAATCTTCTTTTTACACACAAAAATCTTTTATTTAAAAAAATTTGATTTAGAAAGCAGACTCAATCCAGACCAAAGATCAAGACACATACACACACCCACAAATAATAATCATTCATTCAAAGAAATTACCAATAATCATTTGTGTCCGTACTGTCTTGTTTTTTCTTTTAAAGACCACTCTTCTATACAGAAGAGTACTGCGTCTTACGGTTGGTTATCCCTGTTTATGCCCATAGTCTTGCATTATAATTAAAGTTTTAAATGTAGATAGACAATTGATTTTCCAGATGTATTCAGGGAACCCATTTGTACGAATTCCACACAGAAAGAAAGATAGTTTTTATTTTTCTGTCCTGTATACATAATAAGAAAAATGTTTATACACTTATGTCTATCTGATTGTTGTATAAAGTTATCTTTGTGTTGTGTTTCCAAATTAGAATTAATTGCCTTTGTTATTACTTCTACTTTGCTCCTTGTTCTTCTATCCTCTAGTGTTTCAAGGTTTAACGATTTAACTAATGGTATTATTCTTGTAAGTTTTGAATATTCACCAGTAATGAATCTGGTAGCTTTTTTGTTTTGAACTTGTTCTAGTTTATCAATGTTTTCTTTGGTGGATGGGTCCCATACAGAATATGCATATTCTTGTACAGGTCTCACAAAAGTAAAGTATCATTCAGTTTTGAATTCTTACATCAATTTTTACAATACTAAAAGTGTTTTTATTACATTAGCATAACAAACTATTCTTTTACTTGTTTACAGTGAGATTTTATTGCAGAGCTATTAATAGCCATGGTTTTGAGGGCGAGGCCTCCACGAAGAATTATTCACCAACCATAATTGGTACGTGTACAAAACTCTTCAACCAAAAGGTCAAGGCTTGCAAACAAAGGGTAGTTGACTTGTCTATACGCTACTGACTAACCCGAGACCATCAAATGATTGTACTTCTTTGCGAGTTTGAAATATAAATGCTGTCTTTGTGTTTCAACATTTCAGCTAAAGTACAAAACATGACCTGTGACACGGAGTTAAGTGATGACGTGTTGACAGTGGCGTGTCAAGGCGGACACGTCTACCCCGCTGGTCAGTGTCGGTTTACACTCAAATATAAACATGTAGGTGCCATTTATTTGTTTCTTTGAACATATTTCATTATTATTGTCAGGGTGTTTTTATAGACATTTAAAGTCTCAACGATTTGTCATGCTGCCAGTATTTTATCAGACATTCTTATAATTTTATTACTTTTTATATTTTATATTTTAATAGTATGTTTAGTTGGGTTTTTTTCTTTTTAACAAATATATAATCGAATCCATGCAAGGATTTTAATTCTATTTATGAATTAATTTTATTGAATAAAAAAGAGTAATTAGCGACCCTAAATTTTTTTTTCCTGAGATCACCTACGAAATTCTCTCACTTAATTGATGTTTTCTTAACATTATTTTTCAAAGTTTGATAACCTTGTCTGTATTGAACCAAACTTGCAACTTTATGTCACTGGCTCAAACTTTTCTGTTGTAACATTTTCTTTAGCTATTAGTTATTTCTTTATATTATAACTTTTAACATATTTGACTTTTTTTTCAAATGAGAGACTGGAGCAGACGTGATGTCCACGAGAAGGGAGGCTGTTGAGGTGGCCGCCCCTGTGGTACTAACGAACACGCCGTTGCCAGGTGAGCCGAGGTATTACAACTCTACCTGCGTAGTGAGACTGCCCATGAGAGCTCTCAGCCAGGAGACCGTTGGTTTGTCGGTGGTCATGTACCCCAACGTGACCGGTGGTGAAGACGATCTGCGTCTCGGAACATACAGAACGATTTCTATTACCTCAGGTGCGTCAAACCTGGTGTGTTGGTCAACTAAAGTTAAGCCTCTGTTGGCACCAGGTTAAAAAGTCCGTTGATAGGTCACCTGTAAGGTGTAATATTTTCCCGATGACTTTGTTTGTTAATTTAAAACTATAAAAAACTATGGAGTGCTAATGAATAAATGATATAGGTTTTAAGAGTTGAATAGCGGTTCCTCCGTTGACACATTTCTCCAAAACTGTTCCAGTTAATTTTTTCCACATATTAAAAATTTTAAGCAAAATAAAAGAGCTAAAGTCTTAGCTTAACTTGAAATGAAGCATTGACAGTGGCGTCGCCCCGGGTGACACCATCAGGGGGGTGACACCAGACCATAAAACTCTATATATTCGCGTTATTTGGCACTGGAAAACACGGAGGAGTTCTATAGATTAAATCATGAGGGGGTGACACCATGAGCTACCGCCCCGGGTGACACCATGAGCTACCGCCCCGGGTGACACCAACCCTAGTGACGCCTCTGAGCATTGAATTATGAATAGTATAACAATCTTTGACCCAAGTAGTCGTATACTAATGATCAGGAAGTATAATAAAAATCCAGTTTTCCTTTCATTTGTCAACATCACAAAAGCGTGCAAATTTCTTATCATTCTGATTGTATACCCGGGGAAGTTTATCCCGCTTAAAGTGAAATCGGATTTAACAACTTAAGGACATGCCACTTTTTCTCTTTGTTCCTAACGATCATTAAACTTTGATATGATAATAGCTTAAAGGTCGATTGTCACGAGCTATGACTGAGTTACTTAATAACTGGTATTTATATATGAATGGCAGTTTTATATCATATCACATGTCCACCTTGTGTGTCCAATATTTGTTTTAGGGGCGATTGCTTTGGCGTGTGATTTTTGTTTCATTAACAAGTATAAAATTTTGCTTACTAAATATTTTAATGATTTGTGTGCAGTAAAATTAATCGATTTAAGGGTATACCTAAGAGGAATGGGAACCTTACGTTTGTAATGCTCGTACCTAACAAGTTACAAACACTGGACAACAAGAAGTGGACATCTTACATGTGAAAACTAAAACTTAACCCTAAATTACACAATGTGACCGTTTGGTTACAAAGCGAAATAATTATTATTGCACTACTAATTGATAAGTTTAAAATTTTTAAAAGTGATTCCCCTTTTATTTTAACATGTTTTGGACTTTTATCCTGGAGAACTCTTCTCTTAGACCGTTTTGTATTTTTGTAAGAACGACTTTTAGAAGATCACAGTGGGCTAAAATGTTGTCTACCGAATCTAGTAAGTACAAGAGTTTATTTTTTTTTAATCAAATAATGAAAATTTCTGTTCTAAAAAAATTTAAATGATAAAGTAATGTTTATACCTGTGACGAGATTTGTGCGGACTCTTAGACTCAGTAACCCCTGGCGACTGAACCACCCCGAGAGGAGGGGGGGGGGTAACCAGCCATCGCAAAATTTGACAGATATGCGTGCATACTTTCCGCTACGGGGCTGAATAAAGGAAGTCCTAATACCATTGGTCATATTTTTGGACACAACCAATCAAGGATAATGGAAATCACATGACCATCCGAAATATAAGCCGTGCACAAACACCAACTCAGTCTTTTCCACTGCCCCACCACGGAGGTATTCTTCAAACAGATCAGTCACCGTGTTATATCAAGGAAAAGCCAGCAATCACCAGTCTAGTAAGAGTGAACTCTTATCTTATTTTATTCATGCACATTGATTATCACTTGTATTTTATTAGGGCCGATTAATATCAATCCTGTCCGATTGACATGGATTTATTACCCCACGGGACACATTTTACCGTGTTGGGACCCATGTATATTCTTACCAATAACATGTTTGCTTAAATTATAATGTGCCTGCACACGCGATCTCCACCAAGTGGATGGAGTAGCGTGTGTGGATGTTTAATTATATCTTTAGTTACGGGGATTATTTTATTAATTGCCGAACTCACGTGTGAGGTGTTCGCCAAATAGGCCGACACCCGTGATAGTAAGCATACACAATTAATCACATTAGCATGTCAAATTGTTATACCCTTCTGGCGGCTTGCTCTGAACGGCTTGTCGTTGGAACGTCATAGATCTATGAAATAGAGGATTCCCCTAGTCTTATTTCTATTTTCATAGACTGGTTCCTGGTACGCCCGAGTTTAGATGCATCTGAATTCCCGGGAGACGACCAGAGGTATTGCACACTTGAGGCTGTCGGACCACCGTCCCCCTTCTTGTGTATGATTGCTGTAGAGAGGATTGCTACCCTTGCCACGCGACAGCAACTAGCGTCCGTGTCAGCCGAGGACACTAGCAGATCTCCTAGTGCTAACATCGGACCTAATCACATGAATCTCCGTGAATTAGGCCGATAAGCACAATCGTCACAGAGCCCTGTGCTCTTCAACCATCCGGCTAATCGGTGTTTTTACGCCGTTCAACCGAAGCCGTCCTAGGACGAAGACCCCCATTTTCAAGTACGTGGATTAGAAGTCCAGCGTGTACGATCGACCAGATAGACATCGCATCCTACACATTGTTTACCAACTCAGCTGACCGCTTCATTGTTTGTCAACACGAGAGGGACACCAATCCGAGAGCGCTGTCGTCACGTCGCCTGGAGACAGAAGTAGGTCGCGGCGTGATTACAGTCACCGTAGAACATCTCTGCGCAAGGGGCGGGGTTGACCTGGAAAGCTGACGTCACACAGCACGGCGCAGCTAGACCACTCGTGTCACCCGCAAGACCAGTGACCAGGGACTACACACACTTAATTTAAGTATAA